>CAHIKZ030002202.1:155000-157500 GCA_903632075.3 Acanthosepion pharaonis
GGTGTGTATATCGGCAAGTACATTTTCTTTAATAAGACTTTCAATATCTAGGCCAATAATGATTAATTAAATTGCTGTTTTGGTTTCCGTTAGTCAATATACTTCATCCGGTGATGGGACATGATGATGATGATGATGATGATGATGATGATGATGATGATGATGATGAATACAATATGTTTAAATTTGAAAAAAAAACAAAAAACAATACTTTAATATTTTTGGAGGAGAGTTTCCGAACATTTGTTACATACTTTAAGATCATAAGCAATAAAATTGCTTTGATTGCTGTGAATAAAGAGTTCAAGTCTATATTTTTGTCTGCGATAGAGAATTTAGTCAATGGAAGTTCTTTCAGAGCTACAAATAAATAGCAAAAAAATGTTGACCCTTTTTTCTATTATAAATTACGCAATTGCTGGAATTGGAAAATCAGCGAGTACGTATAAAAAACTTTTTGAATCATTGTGTGACCCTAGAAACAAAATTTTCTTAATTATGAGTTTTTTTTTTTTTCATTATTTTTAAGTTATTATCAACCGTTTTATTGTATCCATCAGCTCCATTACAATCAAGTATGAACGAGAGATCAAAGAGAAGGTAAATCGGGCGGGAAGAATTAGTTCATTGATTCCCAGGTCACCTAAGTTCGATTATTAGCTCCTAATATGCCCTCTTACAAAGTAATTGTAATTTGCCACGTGCTGTAAAATCTTTTTTTTTCTTATCCATTTCATTTACGATGGCAAGAAAGAAGGAACTAGAGATGAAATACCGTGCATTCTATACGGATTGCATTTGCTGTCATCACGAGTTCTCTTTCCCGCCCATTTTCAATCCATTATAGGAAAATTATTTTAAAAAATGGTGTCCGAACGTATGTTCTGTAGATCAGAAAATAATTGAAGAGGCCCAGACATGATTTACCGGCCTTTTACGAAGAATAATGAGCCATGAACAACGTAAAAAAATCTGCAGAGATCAATGATCTTGAATCGTGTAATCAAGTCTTTGTTATGCATTTTTGCAACACGGGAAGATGGTGTTAAATATGGCTGTAAGATGGTCGACACAGTAGAGAAAATAAATTCGCCTAGCTTTTGAGTGGGTAGACTTTCTTTTTTGTATTTAGCGATGAATTACCTTATAACGTGAGAGATGTCATTTATTTTAGCCTAAATAATCGAATCGAATAGAGTAACAGACTAAATTTCAAATTACGATTTCCTTCTGACAAATTCTTAAAGAAAACAATTGTCAATTGAAAAAGTCATACCTCGATGTTATTTTGGAATCGGTTTCAGACCGCAACTTTTTCTTCTTCTATGTGACTTGTCCCTTCAGGACGTGGGCGATCATAGCTCTCCACAGCTTCTTGTGCTTTGTAGCATATATTAAATTATGACTTTTGCTTAAATCTAATCTTAACTTCTGTGCAGACAAATTCTATTCTCGCTTGTCGAACTCTCTTCCGGATTCTTGCTTTTCAGCCAACTTTGATCTTGAAAAATTTAAATGCAATGCTAATCGTTATCTACTGTCTTATTGATTCATTTTTTATTGTTTTCGCTCCTTAATAATATTTTTTTTTTTTAATTCTTTCACTCTCAGTAACCTCTCGTGTTTAAGTGACTTTATTGCTTTGCTGGGGGAGGGGATGAAATTATTACAATGATGTTTGAAGCAGCCTTTCACACACATTAGACGGAGAATATATGGCCCACATGTGGTGGTCGTATCACAGAGTGGCTGAGAGTTGCTGATGAAGTACTGACGGCGTAAATAAAATTTCATAAAGATTCCTGTCTAGTCTTTTCCTTTAATCAGCACCCCCCTCCACATCTGTACACAAAAACGAGTGTTCGACAAATAGATTATTTCTTTTTTGAAAATACTTGTGGTCACTATTGATATCCTGTCAGTTCTTATTAAAATGTTTTATCACTTATCGGTAATCTATAAAAGCCAGAATTTTCACATTACAGCAATTACGTTATTTTTCCTTACTTTAATCTATTTAAAATATATATATATATATATATATATATATATATATATATATATATATAAAGCATTTATTTATTAAATGTATGTGCCGACATGAAGCCGAAGGCTTCGGAAATAACTGAAGACACTCGATACGCCATCTTGTTCATCTCCCATTCCATTTTTTGTTGCAGACAAGACATTTATGTATTTATGAAGCAATCCTGAGCGAAGCTGAAATCGCATAATATACATTATCTATGCTATGCATATATGTTTTATATTTTATGTATTTGTTTTAGGAGTTGCAGTTTTGAATATGCATGAAGATAATTCTAGGACCGAGAATAAATATATTTCTAAGTACGTATATACATTCATGAAAGATGGTGGCAAATGAACAGGTAGATATCTGGAAATCATATTTTATGTGTGCACATTAAGACAGACTTTAAAAATATCTGCATCTACATAGTAGCATAGATATTCACCTAAATGTTTATTAGGGAAACGT
>CAHIKZ030002202.1:162500-187500 GCA_903632075.3 Acanthosepion pharaonis
TTCAGGTGATTGGAATTTCGAACTGAAACCCTTTATTTTGTCCACCGTGATCTATTGTTCTAGTTCCACGTGCCATGCCTATTTTGGGCGTCTCAGTTATCTCTCTTTTTAACTCAACTTTTTAAACGGATGCTAAAAATTTGTGCTGCAGTAATCAAGGCTATAGCTTTGGATAGTTATTTATTTTTGGCTGGGCCTACGGGCTCAGAGATACCCACATTAAAAAGGCCTTGTGCCACATTCGATCCCAGTGGGTGGATTGATAAATACCATCAAGGCTAAAGGAGGATATTTTGACGAGAACAAAATTTAATCATAAAATGCTTGTTTTTTTTTTGTCATAATAAAATTTCTAAAAAATTATGTCTAAATAAATAAATATATCTAAAATATTTTTCATTTTTTTTAACTGTGTATAATAATTTTCTCTTATTTAATGTACAAAAGAACTACTTTTTAGGGTCAATTTAAAAAATTACCAGGGTCGCCTCAAACTTTTTAAAACTGTAAATATATATATATATATATATATATATATATATATATATATATATATATATATATGGGTAAAGTGTATGACTAAATGGAAAAGGTTTATTGTGACGCGTTTCGTTCTTCAGGACTTTATCAGAGTAAATTCGTTATATTGGTACCACTACGCATGCGCACGAACGATAGATGCTGGGGATTTTAGAATTTTTTTTTATCTCGCCAAATTCATATAGAGTCTTTTTTCTTTTTTTTCCATCACTTTTGTTAGAAAGTAAACCACGCTGTTGTAATAGAAGAGCTGCCAGGAATGGTGAAATACAGTAAGAGCCCAGGCGCAAATTTACTGTGGATGATCCTGAGATTAAGACACCATCTAGACATTATCGTCGTAGTGAATTGTTTTAGTCCGATGAGTCCCTAAAGGACGAAACGCACCACAAGAAAACTTTTTTCCATTTTATCATATACTTTCCCTCAATATTATTCTTGATATATTATCTCATATATATATATATATATATATATATATATATATATATATATATATATATATATATATATATATAAAGATAAAAGATAGGTGTCTGATCCATTTCTCGTCTCTGCGTGTTCGAATCATTTATATATTCTTTCCTTGGCATCCACACCTTCACCCCGCAAAAATAAGATAAAAAGGAAGAAATAAAAAATGATTTCCTTGCTTTTAATTCTTTCGGTGGGGTAATGGATAGCGGCTCGGATTGAAGAATCGGAGAGCCGAGTTCGAATTCGAGTGGAATCCATTAAATTCATTTACGTTCTAATACACTTGGGAAAGGTATGAATCCTCTTCTCCTCTCACTAGCTATGGGTAAATAACAGGATAGAGAGGGTTCTGTACCCTTGGATGGCAACTGGTCTACCGCAGAAAGAAATGTCAACCTACTACGAAAAAAAAAAATCTGCCTCGTCAGTCATGTATCAAAAGATACAAGATCGCCTCACCGTGTATCACGCATGGCACATAACTAACTGAACCTTTTCTATCTTTACGTTCTTATCATTTTTTACTTTCCCATTAGCCACCTCCTAATCTTTGTACCTTTTTCCTACTTGGTACTGTTCTAGCTTCGGGGCGTAAATATTTACGTATTCACGTTTTAGTAGCCGAAATTATTGGAGAAAAATTGAATAGATTTGTCCTCTTTCGCCGACAACATATGACAATCAGCAGCATCTTAAAAATGGCGACTCTGGCTTTAACATGCCAGGCCCATTCATCATGTCTCAATATAAATGAATGACCAATGGAATTCCTTCGAAGAAAACGGTGAAAACTAGAAGACTTCGAGCATGACCATTTTGTTGCTTGACTCTTTCAGGGGCTGTAAAATAACTTCCTTGATTTCCATTTGCTTTGTCAACAATAAACAAATGCGACACAGATTCACTGTTATCCTTGGCTACAACCTGTCGTAGAATATCAGAAATAACAATATATATATATATATATATATATATATATATATATATATATATATATATATATATATATATTACTTTTATTAAATATTATTATAAATATATTATATTTAAAAATTCACATTATGACCAAAAACATTTGAAGCTTCTCTCTTCTCTTTAGAATATACAGTTTTTCTCGTTGGAACAACTATAACCTTTATTTTTTTTATATATATATATATATATATATATATATATATATATATATATATATATATATATATATATTGTTGGATTGACAGTTTGTCTGACAATCGCAAGGGCGTGAATCCCAGGGTCACAAACTCCTATCAGTCCAACTAAATATGTTAGCTCTATCACTGATATTGACCACTTTCCAATAAGTACCACGTATATATAAATAATATATATATAAAAAATTGCACACACACACACACACACATATATATATATATATACACATATATATATATCTCGATAGATAGATATATTATATATGTGTATATATATACACACACACACACATATATATATATATATATATATATATATATATATATATAAATTAAGGAATTAATGGATTTTATTTTTAATTTGATATTACTTCTTATTGCTTTATATGTTATACTTAGTCGATACAGGTGTTTGAGTAGACACTTATTTTTAAAAGTGTAACTGACGCCTAGTTGAACCCTTTTCAAATGCAAGTTTTCTGTATTAAGATACTCGAACACCCAGGCCAGTAGGCGTCAATAACACTGTTTGTAGAAACAAGTATGTCTCAATAACATATCTATCTGAATCTCTAACATCTATCTATCTATCTATCTATCTATCTATCTATCTATCTATCTATCTATCTATCTATCTGGCGTTAGGTGTATAACCTACTACAAAAATCCATGTTTTTTTATTTATATTTTCGGAATTTTCTCCCGTAATATCAAATAGTTAATGCAATCTTATATACCCTGACAAATTATACATTTCCTGACTGGTGTTGCGTACAGCCAATCAGTAAAGATCTATACAGTCGAACAATGTGCAATCTGCGTAAATCATGAAATCCTATCGATCTTTCCATCTTCTTATTTTCTAGCGCTGCCTCCAATATGATATATTATCATTTACTTGGCTCTCTTCTATTTAATAATAACTTTACCGAGTTATGGTATCTCTCCGGGTATAATCTTAGCGGCTTAATCTTGGGTACCCAGGCATGATATTATAGTTTGCCTTCTAGAAAAGAAAATCTACATTTATCATCAATTTGACGCGTAATAATTTTTTTTCTTACCATGACGAGATGAAATATATATACGTTTTTATAAATAAAAAAAAAAAATCTGATATGTACGAAAGGTTGCAACATTGGAGATTTTCGAAACTAGCAAATTTATCATAAAGTTAAAAAGTTCGCATTTTTTTTCAAAGTGATGTATATATAGATTCTTTATATATATATATATATATATATATATTTTTGATTATATATATATATATATATATATATATATATTAAGGTTGATTATGTATGTATTGTATATATGTTTTATGGAAAATTTATGACGTCGAAAATACAGGTTCTCGTCCGATTAGGTTTTTGGTCAGTAATTAGAATTTGGGTTCATTTTTTTTGGAATACCATGTACTGTAAGTTCAGCTTTGCGGGTGAAGTCATGGATAACATCGAGATCGAGTTCGTTACAGAATCTGCTCTCTCCAACAGGTATAGGTTAAATAGAAGAATGGACAGTGTCCTATTTTTTGGTTATATTTAACCAGGCTACCGGAGAAAGTGACAAATTTACTGCGGGAATTCCTCTGGCAAAGAATCGAAAAAATAAACGATCGTCCAACTGTGCATCATTCATTCACCAAATTTAAAATTTACTTGTTTTATGATTGCCATCTTTTAGTATGTTATACTGCTGTTTCAATTAAGTTTCAATATATACGGACAAGATACTAGAACATAAAATATTATATATATTTTTATATTCTATATTATAAATGTTCTGGTAGAGTCCTTTATTTATTTTATTATTATTATTATTATTATTATTATTATTATTATGGACACATCCTTCGATTTCTGCTATCTACCTACCAAGTCTGCGGAAAGACCTAAGGCAGGTCGTGGTGTGTTGTTATGGCCACATTTCATGTTAATTTTTTTTTTTTTTTTTTTTTTTTTTTTTATATCCGATGAAGTTGCTAGCGTTACATAGACAAAGTTCTCCTTAGTGTGTGTGCTGTAATTAAAAAGAAAATTTTCTTTATGTATATTAAGCTGGGGTTTCAGGGATTCTTTCAATGTGTTGTTTTGTTCCATTTTTTTATAATTCCAAGTGCACCTATTACCACTGGTATTATTCTTGTTTTCAATTTCCACATTTTTTCTATTTCAATTTCCAGGTCTTTGTATTTTGATAGTTTTTCAAATTCCTTGGTTGCTATGTTACAATCCGCTGGACAAGCCATATCAATTAGTAGGCAAGTTTTTTCTTTCTGGTTTTTGACAATAATGTCCGGCCTATTTGCTTCAATTTTTCTGTCTGTTGGATGGTATAATCCCATAGAATGGTGACATCTTCTATTTCTGTAACCGGCGCTGGCCGATGTTCATTCAGTGTTTGCTTACACATTTTCCAAAGTGTTTGCACATTGTCCAGTGTAAGTATTGCCCCACTCTATCGTGACGATTTTTATATTCAATCAAGTATAGAACATCCTGAGATTAGATGGTCTATTGTTTCTTGGTATTTGTCACAGAACCTGCATTTTGGATCCACATTATTATGTATGATATTTGCCTGAAAATTCCTAGTGAAAAAGACTCTGGTCTTGCGCTGCAAGAATAAAGCCTTCAGTTTCAGACTTTAATCCAGATGCTCGTAACCATCGATGAGTATTAACTTTATCAACATTGGGTTTATTTGCACGTTCTGGATATTGGCCATGCAGAGGTTTGTCAATCGTTGTTTCATCTGTTCAAGGGCTTTATCCTTGGCTTTCTTTTTCATATCTTTTGCTGCAATAGTTGGTTCTTGGCTTCTGTTTTGATTTACTACAGAATCTACTAAATGTAAATGTTGTTTGTATTTACTGCCTTCTTTTTATTATTGAATATTTTTCTTTCTGTTTTTCATGTTGTTTCACTAATTTTATCATCCAGTCATTATTATTATTATTATTATTATTATTATTATTATTAATTTTATTATTATTATTTTTTTTATGTGCGATGTCCTTTCAGGACGTAGGCGATCATGGCTCTCCACCTCCCTCTATCCCTTGCAGCTCTCAAGTTCCTTCCCTCTGCTTATTCCTCCAGACCACGTTCTGTCATCCACTTGCTTAAGCCTGCCAGGTATGTAACGCATTGTTTTCTCTTTCCCTCTATTCGACTCGTGAGTATCAGATTCTCCAGGCCCTCCTTCCTCAATATATGTCCCAGAAACGTCAGCTGCCCCTTCCTGATGTTAAGTATAAGCTTCCTCCTTCTTTGCATCCTCACATGCTCGGTCCATGATCTCCTTAGCATCCTTCTGTAGAACCACATCTCTATCACCTCGAGTCTCTACTTCATCTTAGAGGAGATCGCCCAACATTCGCTGCCGTAAAGAAGGACAGATGTTACGTAACAGCTCAGTATTGTATTCTTTATTACCAAAGAAATCCTCCTGTTTCGCAATACTTTGCCTAGCTTTTGGAATGTGACCTTGGCCATCCCAATACGTCTACGGATTCCAGTGTCCTCCGTCAAGATATTTCAAGATATTTAAACTTCCGCGTCTGCTTGATTCTAGTGTTCCTGACCTTCACATCGCATTTCGGGCTCATCCTTTTACTGATGATTATGCATTCTGTCTTGTATTTTATGCTTAGTCTTTTCTTCTCACTCTCCGTCGCTACCATCTGTATTATTATTTACTTTGATTTATGCTTCATACACATTTCCCTCCGGGTCATAACCAGCGACTTCAGGTCAGAAATGCCTTCATGACTGATCATTTTTATATAAAAAAAAAATGATCACACACATTTACGTAGAGAAAGACTTTCGTAATGTGTGAGTTGTACTTGTGAGAACAATCTTTTGTATTTCTTTAAGGTAGGGACTATTATGAATCTTTTCAATGAGACTTTCAAATCCTTTTCCAATCAATCCGAGTGCTCCAACTACAACTGGAGTTATTGATGTCCTCATGTGTTACAGTTTTGAGATTTCTACTTCAAGATCCCTGTATTTTGATAGTTTTTTGAAGATCTTCAAAGATACATCACAATCTGCAGGGACTCCCGTGTCAATAAGAAAACATATTCTGTTTTTGTGGTATCTGAACACCTTGTCTGGGCGATTAGCTTTGATTGTTTCTGTGTGTATTGTAAAGTCCCCAAAAATTGTTACAGGTCCTAATCTCTCTAACTGGGTCTGGATGATGTTCATACCAGTTTCTTGCAGTTTCCTTCCCGTAAAGATGATATATTTTCCAGTGCAGATATTGACCCACTCTGTCATGCCGAGTTTTATATTCAGTGGGTGCTAACACCGTGCAACCTGATACAAGATGCTCAGTTTTTTTTCTGGATATTTATCACAGAATCTGAAATTTAGGGTCAACTCAATTTTTCAGAATGTGTGCTTGGTAATTTCTAATTAGCATTAATCGATTCAGCAAGAATAAGACCTTCGTTTTCAGCTTTTAACCCCTCCACCTAATTAACCAATGATGGGTAAGGGGTTTGTCTATATCATCTTGTTTGCTACAAGCAGAATATTGACTACGAAGAGACTTATCTTGCCATCGTTTATTATTATTATTATTATTATATATTGAAGTATTTATTAACCTACACGGAATTCGAGTATTATATTATTAAATAACTATAATATTCTTAAATGTCATTTACCTTCAGCCGTTAAGGGATTATTGTCCTCCATAGCTTACTTTCTTTTATTATATTTAAATTGCTTTGATAGTAGTGTGATTTTCCGTTTCATTCAGTACAGTTAGGAATCCAGATTTTACCTCTCTTACACTGTGTGCCAGGCAAGGCTAAAGAGCACAGTTTACTCTTCTATTTAACTCAGAGCTTTGGAGATGAAGAAATGACAGATTCCCTTTTTCCAAGAGCATTTGTGCGAGGTGAACGTATCAGATGCGCTTAGGATTTGAACTCGGCTAGTCGATTCTTCTCTCCGTGTCGATAACTGTTTTACTATTCACACGTTCCAGATCCTATAATAGTAGTTGCTAATTTATTTATGAGAAGTAAGGGAACAGGGATCTAATGACAGTTTTTAAAGGTGACAAAAGGAACATCTTATTTCCCAATAAACTAATACTATATAAATATTTTCCAAAGTTACATATCGGTGGCTATGTGGCATTTAAAAAAATATTTATGAGAATTGGTAAATTTCGGTTTAGAACCGTTCTTCTCGACATGAATAATGTCAAATGGCATAAAGGAATAAGTTAATTCTTTTATTTTGGTAAGTTTTAATCTGGAACTCTGGGACGAGGTTCTATTCTCATTATACAATAGTTTCCAATGTGCAAAACTTTTTTTTCGAATGCCATATCCATTTTAATCCCACATACCTTTACTCCTATTACTGCACATTGCTTTTCTTGATTATCTGGCAATTATCTTGGCTTTGGAAGAGAGAGTAGAGTTATCTGCCATTAACTTTTCCATGGTTTTTAATTCAGAGTTGAATGACTACCACGCAAGTCAAGAGAGGCTAGCCTATCTTTCAAGTTAACCCATAGCTAGAGTAAGAAGATATGGATTCTTGCTCTACTCAATGACATTATTGCGAAAGTGAACGCACTAGACTTAGACGGGATTTTAACCTAGCATTCCAATTCCACTTTCCGCTCCATTAACCGTTAACCGTTAAATTGACCACGCATCCGATATGTAAATTTTCGAAAGTTTAAAAAACAACATTTCTTATAGATTTGATCGTGAGAAAAATGAAAGAAAATATTCTTGAATGTCGGAATATTTTGAATTGCTTAACTTTCATACTTTAAAATTTGGCATTAATATAATATTGCGTTTTTCTGTTCAAAACGATTTCTCCATTATAGTTGTCATTGCCGCAATCACCTATTCGTTAAAATTGTTGGTTAAAGGTTCTCTGGTTCTTTGAAAATTGTGAATTCAATTTCTGTGTCAGGTATAAATAAAGAGTGTTACAATAACTTGGACCGATTTTTAAATGTGAATTAAGTTTAAAAGTCTAATGATTTTTTTCTTTTTCTTTCAGATTTGGCGGACATTTGGGCGGTATTATTTTTCACACATAATTGGCATGACTTAAATAACATGATCCAATAGAGAAATAAATAAATTTTCCTCAATAATACTGATTTATTTACTGCTGACTTTGATCCGTCTTAATGAAACACCCTTATATATAACACCTTTTACATATCAGTTCACGGGATAAGCAAGTTTGCATTATAAAAATGAACTGAGAAGGATATCATATGTGAGATCTAAAGGATATCATATGTGAGATCTAAAGGAATGAGAAAAGAACTGCGTCACTGGATTAATAACAGTTCTGGAAGTTATAGAGCCGACTCTTGAAGAAGGCTGTAGAGTATTGTGGGTGAAACACTGCTTAAAAGGATCAATGTATAACTGGTGGCTTTCAGGCCAATATTTTGCCAACAGCCCATCGAACTTCTGAAAAGCGAGAAAATAGTTATTGATTCATCTTTAACGATTGCTTTTCTTAGCCTATGATAATATAGCTGTGCAAGACTTGACAGGTTCTATAACTGCTTTATTTGTACAGCATCATGGATAATTAAAGCAGTCGATTGATCCTATTTTTATTATCAGCTGCCAGTCAAAAATTAACGAAGCAACAATGTTCAGCAGAACACTAGAACTACAGCATAGAAACCTAGAAAAATAGAGAGAGAGAGAGAGAGAGAGAGAGAGAGAGATAAAGAGAGCTTTAAATATAAATTTTTTTGCTAAAAAAACTAAGATCACTAAATTGTGAGTTTGTGAGTGTGGTTCAATGATCGACAGAAGATCAAGCGGCTTCAAGTTAAGCTCAAATTCTTCCAACAATCATACTAAGAGAAATGTTAATAATATGAATTTTTTTCTTTGTTCATTCAAAATAGAAAAAAAATCCAGGCTCTGTTAAAATATGAACCCCATTCATCTAGTCAAATCGAGGTTCACTGTTAACAGGTCTACATTGTCACTAAAAGAAGACGCGTTTTTTTGGTTTTTTTTAAAATAAATCTTAATACAAAGGGAATTTATATTATGTTAAATTACAAGTTATCGCTTATTTTTCTTAAGTAGTGATTCTTTTGGGGATAGATTTGATAATGAAACCTGCTTTTATTTTCTTCGGGATACTTTCTAAAATAAAAAAAAATCAACTATATAATCTAGAATTTATCTTAAAAATATTAGGAGTGGTACCTGTAACCAGGCGGTTAACAATACATAAAAAAACGGAATCAGTTAGCCGAGTTCAAATCCAATCTTGCGATCATCTAAGTTCATTTCGCACTAATAAATTTTGGAAACAACTGACAATGAAGAAAATTTTTGATTAAAAAGAATTCGCATACAGTAATCTTGTAAATTAGCAGAATAATCTTTAGAAAATCCAAGAAAATTATATATATAAAATTATATATATATATATATATATATATATATATATATAAAGTGAACATTGAAGTCAGCATTCAGAGGCGACAAACTGGCAAAAGCAATCGTCAGGTGGGCTGATGATTGCGTTTACCATGAAACAGTCTGTCGCCTCTGAGTGTTGACTTCAATGTCCACTTTTTATATTTACATAAGCTCTGTCCCTGATATTAAGCACTTTTATCCCATAAATATAACATAAATTAAAACTATATTTTTTTATATATATATATATATATATATATATATATATTTCTTTCTTTCTTTATAAATTTCTTTATATTTATTATATATATATATGTGTTTTTTTATTTATATATATATATATATATATATATATATATATATATATATATGTGTGTGTGTGTGTTTTAAAAACTAAAAACTAAAAACATAAATACTAAAGAACTTTGGATAATTAATTTGACTGTTCTTTCCTACATCACTACGCACACACACAGACACACACAGACACACACACACATATATATATATATATATGCAAGAATAGTATTTAGTTTTATAAATTTGGTTAGTTTATATCTATAAATATTTATAAAACTGAAATAGTTTCCTAATTGTCTAAAAAAGACAATTTTAGCTCACATGATTGTTAGCATCTTTTGCGTGATAAAATTGTTGAGAACTTATATGTTTGTATTCATTTTAGATATGTATGTATGTATAGAAATGTATATTTTGATTTGAAAGCAAATATGAAGGAATAGCGTTGTTATCTACAAGTTATAAAATAATTGCAAGCGGAAAGGATGAGATTTTAAAGATTGCTATTCACGGCATTTTTGCTTTAATTGAAAAAGGAAGATGCTCGTTCTAAACCATTATGATAT
Source organism: Acanthosepion pharaonis (assembly GCA_903632075.3). Taxonomy (NCBI): domain Eukaryota; kingdom Metazoa; phylum Mollusca; class Cephalopoda; order Sepiida; family Sepiidae; genus Acanthosepion; species Acanthosepion pharaonis. The sequence continues at coordinate 173,015 of CAHIKZ030002202.1, forward strand.
TCATTTCCCGTTTTCAAGAAGGATCATATCCATTTACATTTCTACCAGCATCCGAAGCTTAATTGCCTGGTCGTTTTGAAAAAAAAACCCCAAAAAACAACAGTTTTATTTGTTCTGTTAATAAAACAAAAGCAGCATTTATTATATTATGCTTTGAGATAAATTAATTTTCACAAGGACCGTATTTTGATTCACTTCTCTTCATCCATTTATTGCTTTGTCGTAAAATATTTAATTGATCAATTCCTTGTTTGTTAAGCGAACTCGATAGAAATGTGGGATGCAAAATCCGGCTGCTTTTAAAAATGTTAAGATTTTTCGTAGTTTACTTTTAGTTATCTTGGTTAGTTTGCAGTAAAGAAGGTCATGGCAGTTATAGAATCTTATATAGTCCTTCTTTTGATGGTTCTCATATTTATACAGTGAACTAGTTGGATATTCCCAGAATACATTGATTTGATAGAAAGGCAAACTGTTTACGTATAGCCTAGAGATACAAAACTTAGCTATGCATTGTATTTTATCTTTATAAAAATCGATATGTTAAAGGCAAAACAAATATAAAGCTAATCACAAATTTGTATGAAAAATTGAAACCTTTGTTTATACTTTCAAATTGGAAAGTATAGGAAAATAGATAAATAGTAATATATATATATATATATATATATATATATATATATATATATATATATATATAAAAAAAAATTTAAAATACATGAAAAAAAAACTTTCCAAAGAAATTTTGCGAAGAACATTTCAATAAATTATTAACGTTGGTTTGTGAGTCAAGTTCCTTGAACAGAGACAATTTCAAAAAGGGAGAGAGCAAAAAAAGAAAGACTAAACATAAAAAAGTGGCTTTTCCAGATATTTTCCACCTGTGGCAACGACTTATTCCAGTCGCCGATGCAAATAATTTTGCAGCCGATCGAAGAATTACGCTATTTTATTTCTACGAATAGAGAATGGGCAGTTCTGGCACTTACCTTCAGGGAGAAATATTTTGATTACTGCAGGTTCAGAAATAAAAACTCACAGAAAAAAAATGAATAAGGAGTTTATTCTGATTTTAGAAATTCGAATCTTTTTTTCCATTTTATTTTCTTACCCCAGCATAAAAAGTTAGGCGTTTGAATTATGCATAATTTGAGGAGAGACATTTACTTGCTGTTTGGCGCTGTTATACAACACGTTAATGTTCCTGACCGAAGTCAGTGTCAAAGAGTAGGCGATGATACATATAGTAAAAGAGAAGAAAGAAATATAATTATTATCATATATTATTACATATAATGTAACTAGAATGTTTTGCTCGCTCGCTAACGTTTCACAAACTAAGATATATTCATTACTTGAAATCTTTGAAACAAAAATTTAAAATGAACATTTCATTCATAAATTGGCTTGTTATAGTTAAGGAAAGTTTTACAAATAGATGCCAACTTGTTGAAGGCCAAGTAAAATACAAATTTCAAACACTTTTCTTAAAAATTCCTAAAAAGAACTATTTTTGATATGAAAATGAAAACAATCCTTGAATAAAAGAATACTAATGAACAACAGTTAATTAATGAAATATACTTTTTAAAATCAATATGCAAATTAGTTAAACCTGAAAAATGACATCATCTAGAAGTAGATATTATATAATTTAGATATTGCGCTTTCAGTGTATAAATACCTTTAAAGTAGATTTGGAGCTTGTAAACCGCAGAATTCATTGGATAATTGTGTTCCAATTTCGCATTTGATCATATAGATTCCATAATATTGGTTTTACTTAATTAGCTCATATATTTCCTCTAACTCTTCAAATGCTTGTCCCATAAATTATCCCCTGTTCTGTCACCCATGAAATAAAAATAATTGTACGGAAAATAAGGATCTATGTACATCAAATTGTCTTTAAATTAAGTGGCAGCAGAAGAATTATCATTGAACTTTTAAAAGGTAAGCTTAAACATTAATTCAATACTAAAATGCAATCAATTTTGAGTTCTTCTGTAGTTTATTGATGCCTATTGCATCTACTTTTCCCTAGCTATTGTCCCAGAGTCCTCCACAGGAGTTAGCTTAAATGCCACCCGTTAGCGCGGCATTTAAGCAATTTTTAATAAAAAGTGCACTGCAATTTTGGATAAAAAAAGGAGAATAAGAGTTACTCTCCTTGAACCATGAAAGCAAAGATCATGGCTAGTATAATATATTAATATATATTTTTAACCTCGCATAATCTGGCAACCCTGAGCTCAACGAAAATCGTTCCCTGTGCCTAACTTTTCTAGGGCTGTTGAATGAGCTATGAATCATTGAAATCGGACCAGTGGGAGCGGAGGAGTTGGTTGGACACACACGCACAAACACACACACATACAGTTTACTTTATATATAAGATATACAATGGAGAAAACGGAAAGAGAATTCTATCTCTGAATTTCTGGTAAAAGAAGTTATCATTATTTATACTATTTACATTAGGACTATTGTCCTAATCTTTGTTTCGGCTGTTATGCACCCCTGACCGTCCTTCATCAGGTGTATCAAGGAATTCCGAACAGAACCCTTCATTTAATTTACGGGAGTATACTGTTCTCTTTCCACTTCCCGTGTCTAGGCATATCTCGTCCTATTCTTAGTACTGCTCAGTTATTGGTCGCTCTGTTTCCGCCGAGTCAAGTACACACTGCCCGACCCAGGGATAGAACTCAAAATTCTATGTCGCCAAATTCACGAACCAACATTTTAAACCACTAGATTATTGTCCTGTGGTTTACCCAGATCGATACACAGCTGATGAAAGCCAGAGGGAACAACGGTTGAAACGTTGTAATAAAAACAACAAAGATGAGGACAATAGTGCGCATTTAAATAAAGAATTCGGTGTTTAAAACCAGCCGTAGTAGCGTCTGGCTTTGATGTTTTTGAGTTGTTGTTTCGGCCGTTGTACCCTCAGGCCTTCTTCTTTAGAACCCATGGATGGAATAAAGAATTTGGTTAGAAATTTCTGGAAGGCTACCAAATACAGCATACACCAGAAGAAGGCCTCAAGGTACAGTCGTCGTAACATTGTGACTATAACAATAAAAAAAAGGTAACACTATTTCTAATACGGTTAGGGTTCAAGTGCAACTGTACAATTCTAACTTTAAATTTGAATTAGAAGTTTCTGAAGTACTTCTAATTTCATTTCGAAGATGAGTGATCAAGGGCAAACAGTGTTTGAAGATCATTCGTGCAACTGACGCATTTGAATGTAAGTCTTTGATATGAAAAGGTTAGGTTAAATCGGGGTTCAGTAAATGTATCAAATTAGCGAATCAACAACAAGTAAGATGAGGACAGAATCAAAGACTGGTTCAATAGAATTACCAATTGGCAGCGTGTGGAAATAGTAACAATTTCTAAAACTTTCTAGGAATGACAGTGAATTCGACTATTATATGATTCACATTAGGACTAGTCTACGTATTTTAGTTGCTATAGTGATTTTCCAAGCGTAGCTTAGATGTGGCACAAGGCCGAAAGTAGGGGGCACCCAGTGAAGATCGAACTCACTACTCAGTCGTAATTGCTCTTTTAGTTGCTATAAATATACAAGCGTCCTGGGTAAGACGGTAAACTACATCAAACTCTGATCAGGAGGTTTTGAGGAGCGGAGAACCACCTCTTAATTGCTGGTGTTCCCAAGTCCGCTCTTACACGGGTTGGTAGCACCTGTTAGGGTCCCAGGTACGGACAAATAATTAACCCCCAAAATGGGGTCAAAACACTATAAAAGTGTAAAAATAGGTTTTAATACCAGCAATACATTTTTGTAAAAAAATTACTACCAGCAATACCAGCAATACATTATTACCAGTAATACATTTTTGAAAAAAATTATTACCAGCAATACATTATTACCAGTAATACATTTTTGAAAAAAATATTACCAGCAATACATTATTACTAGTAATACCTTTTTGAAAATAATTATTACCAGCAATACATTATTACCAGTAATACATTTTTGAAAAAAATTATTACCAGCAATACATTATTACTAGTAATACATTTTTGAAAAAAATATTACCAGCAATACATTATTACCAGCATTACATTTCTGGAAAAACAAATATTACCAGCAATACATTTTTGAAAAAAATATTACCAGCAATAAAAATCTTGTTGGTATTAAATAGCCCATTGAGTTTGATATACCATAAAAGAAAAGAAACCAAACCAGATATACAATTTCGGCTATGGTACTGTCCGGCCTTCGTTTTAGAAATCACTTGATTGAATAAAGGATTCAGTTAGAAATTCGTTGAATGCTACCTACACTTGAAGAAGGCCTGTCGAAACGTTTTCACGATAACCACTAGTCATAAGATATTCGCGCAAAAGTGTAACCGTAAAATTTGAATCAGGAATACCTAAAGTGTTTCTAATTTCAATTAGGAGATTAGTGATTGGGGATAAAGTCTCATTCATGTCAGTAGTAAGATGATTATTAAATATCACTAAAATACTATTTTGCTCTTTTTACCAATTCGTTCATTAACCAATCATATAAGTATGGAGTCAGTTGTTGACGCCAAAAACACACCAAGAAAGCATTATTAATACCGATTTTTATTAGTTCTTAGACCGAGGCTACAAATTGTCATATACATTGAATACTTTCATTAAAAGAGATCTATATATTTATATTATCTGCGTTGCACTAAAAATTGATCTTTTCGTCTTGACGATTTTAACTCTGACTACCCAATCAATTAATCGCACTAATAAGCGAAATATTTGTACTTTTCAAGTTCAATAAAGAAAGATAGTCTCGCGGTTGGCGGTTTTGAATTTTGAAAAGCAAACGGAAATCTCTCTAATGATTTACTAAGTGATTTTCACAGAAGAGAAATGCATTGAACATGAAATTACGAACATCTCATTCAGAAAACTAATATATCGATAACGTAAGACTTCTTGAAGTTTTCATTCATAATCTGACCTTTTCTCTTTTCGTTTTATTACTTAAAACACGTACAAATGTTATTGCTGTTTTTTGTACTTATCTACATTTCTCTCTTTTATCACCTTTCCGTCTCCCCCTCTCCATTTTTGATATTACACTTAAAGCTCGTGCCAGTGCAAAACCGCGCGAAAGTACGATCGATCGTTGCAAACTTGCCAGAAGATCGATTCCATAAATTGATTAATTTTCGCCTCTTTGTCGTGCATGTCCAGGCTCCTATATCGGCAATCTGTGATTTGGTGACCTTTATTACATGACACTACCAAACACAGATCAAGCCACTACAAATGGACACCACTTCTTTTCATGACGCTGAAAAATGCAATAAGCCAGACAGCCAAGTAGTTCATAATATGGCGTGGCTGTTCGATGGATTATATGGATTCACATAATACTGGGGGCAAAACTTGAAATCTGAGGAAACTGAACGGCGACATTCAGCAACGCCCAGGACATGGACATCAGTTTATTCATTTGTGGTATATTTTATATTTGTTTTTTTTTTTTTTTTTTTACCTTTTTAGTATTTTTGTGGATTGGTGGAGCTTTTCATCTGATCATGTTGATATACAACACGCATTTTGCAATTTCGTATCTGGATAGGGTGATTTGTCAGACGTGAATCTCCATCTTTTATGACTTGTTTTTGAATATGCAGATACACAGATGCGCGCATGCGCATACACTGTTATGACTATCGTCTGAAATGGGATATTTGATTTATAATCAAGGTTGTATTTTTTTTTTTAAAAAAAGAAATTTGTTTGACTATCGCACTAGTATGATTTAGAGTTTATGCAGTTCGTTTTCAAAGTAAGTTTTCAGGTAAGATGCACAATAAAAAAAGACAAGTTCGGGTTCAAAATTAACGGCGGGTCTGTTCTCTGACCTGGAAGCCAAAATTATTGATAACCGTAGCAGTAAATGATTTAGTTTAGAAGTCATAATTCAATCGAGGAGATAAAAACAAGTATTCTCATAATTCTTCTAAGAGCACGAAATAGGAATGGTAACATTAACCGTTTCCTTAGAAATAAACATCCGATATTTAACCGAACGGCCAGTGTTGCTGCCGGTTGAAATTTCTAAATTTTTTTTCTTAATTAATTTTTCAGAAAAATAGTTTTGTCAAGTTCACTAACTGTTATCGCTCTTTCCAGTACTGATGAAGCTTTCCTTCATAATCTTGCCTTTGGGGTTGTGTGAAACGGGAACAATTAAGTCTATGTGTAATACTCATTTTATTTGTTGATGTTGAAAATTCCAGAGTGATCTGGTTTCTGGTATTTAATACAGTTCTTTGTGATTCTGTAGCTCCTGTCCACAAGGTTCGAAGAAGCATGGTCAACAAAAGTAGGTTGAACTCTTCAGCATGGGTAAACCTTATATATGCTTCCATATAGTTTACTTCTACGCAAGACAAAAAAGAAGATGGTGTAAACAGACGAATCTCTATAAAAAGAGATACTGAAAAGGCTCGGCATGATCAGGAAGCTATTAAAAACTGTTGATGTTTAGTTATTGGAGAAGCGGGTCGGACAGAAAACATTTTAGCACCTCTCGGTATATTAGTATATATAAAATTTGTCAGCTTTTATGTTCCATTCAAATTAGTTAATTAATAATGGCAAGTAGATGTATTTATTCGTCATCAAAATAGTTACCTTGACTTTTTATGACGCTACGGCAAATTCGTATATTATCTTTAAAATATCTTTAATAGTTAGAAGTGGCAAAAAATGCTACTTTGAGTGAAACAAATGATAAACCAATGGGGTCAAGTTTTGTGAATATGCTGCATGAGGAAGAATGAGGTTTTACTTTCTATGATTATAGTGAAATGGATTGAGATATACTTGAGTTAATTTCTTCGGTAAAGATGGAACTGGAGTGTACGATGAATTTAGACAAAATTTAGTGGATTGAAGTTCTTTTTCGAACGTAAAAAATATTGACGATTATAAGATTACCTTCAATTTTTTTATCAGTACTGATTGAAAACCTCATTAAAACCACCTAAAAAAGAAAAAAAATTCTTGTCCGTTTATAGATGCATGTTCTATTTTTTGGGATAAAGGGATTTACTTGATTCATCTTTTAGGGCTTACAGAGTATGAAAAAAATAAGAGAAAAATAAAACTATTAAGGAGAGAGAACAATGAAAGAACAAGAATTAAGAAGACAAAAGATAACGACTGACATTGCATTTAAATTTTTGAAGATTAAAGTTGACTGGAACGCAAGAAACAGGAAGAGAGTTCCACAAGCGAGAAGTGCAATAGAAGAAACTGTTAGCGTAGAACTTGCGGTGACATCTAACCATTTCAACTGTAAAACGGTGAGACCTAGCAGCCAATATAGTACGGCACTTAACTTCATAAAATCTAGCTTCCATAGAGGAAACTTCATCTGAACAATCTGCATGTGGAATATTTATAGAAAAGAAACAGGGAAGCTACGTTACGGTGATGGGAAAATGAGTGTATCGCAAAAGGAAAGCCACAACATTACCAATCAAAATCAATCAACGCAAAGAAAATTAAACGAAATCATTAAGAATTCTTCTCTAACAGTCAAACTAAGAATAAAAATAATTAAATAAAAATCACTGATGAGCTACGAATGTAGCACAATAGATTTGAAAACGATGAAACCATGCAAGCAAAATGGTAGAAATTACAGCCTCGGGGGTAAACGAATCTTACATAGGCCGAGGCACATATCCGGAAGGATCTTAGAAATTGTAACAAATGTTAATGGCTGCTGTCTAGTAATTAATCAGTTCTCATATTAAATCATAAGGTACGTGGTTGGAGACTGTTGAAGAGTTCTCAGCTTGACGAAGAGGAATGACCTAAAGATGTTGATGGGACATTCTGTTCCACATATTCACACCGAATTGAAACAAAGTTTGGGCAAAATTCTGATGTTAGATGAAATATTATGTGTGTGTGTGTGTGTGTGTCTATCTATCTATCTATCTATCTATCTATCTATCTATCTATCTATCTATTTTTATAAACTTTGTTTTAGCGGATACCCGTTTGAGTTCCTTCTCATCAATGCTATACTAAGGCAATTGGAATGATTTGTCCCTGGGTACTTGACATGGGGGGTCTTAGCGGTTAAGTATATGGAAACTGTATATATATATATATATATATATATATATATATATATATATATATATAGTTTTAAATGTATGCTATATTTATGGGTAAAAGTCTTCAATATCAGCGACAGATTGTGTGTAAATATAAAAGTGGACAATGATGTCAACATACCGCAATCTTCAGGTAATTCATTATATATATATATATATATATATATATATATATATATATATATATATATATACGTGTGGGGAGTATATTTTGCAGCAGCTCTCCTTTTATACATGTCTCATTAAGTTTTGTCTATTGTGTTTTTTTTCTTGTATGAAAACAGGCGATTTCCTTTTGGGAAGAAAATATATATAATAGGTATACAGTTTTAAGGTATACTATATTTATTTATAGCATCTTTATATATATATATATATATATATATATATATATATATATATATATATATATATATTAAGGTATACTATATTTATGGGGAAAGCGTCCAATATCAGTGATAGAGCTTATGTACAGATAACCTGAAGATAGCGTTCAAGCATGAAACAAACTGTTCCCACTCTGTATACACACACACACACACACACACACACACACACACACACACACACACACACACACACACACACATATATATATATATATATTAGGCGAAATTAAATATTATTTTTTCCTCAATAGGCCCCGCTTTTATCGATGTTTACATATATATATATAATTACAACAAAAATGAGGAAAAACAATATTTCTTTTTCGCCGTAATCTTCTTTTTTGTTAATGCACGTAATCCAACATTTCTTTGTTACCTTTCTCTGTTATTGATGACAATGTATATATAATAATGTAAAATGCAATTAATAATGTAACAGACTACATGCCTATCAATTCAATATATATATATATATATATATATATATATATATATATATATATATATATATATAAGCACGTTTGTGCGTGTCTGTAGGTGAGTCTATATAGCCCTTTGTGTGCATACCACAGAGCATGTATATTACCTATTTTTGTTCTTTTATACTTTGTATTTAGATCTCTGTATGAATTAGAATTTATGCATCGCTCGGGATGTCTGTCATTTTTATGTATATCATTGAATATGTATACATAGCTATTTGTGCGATTTTCTCTACCAGCCCTATTAATTCGATACTTTTTATATACGTATTGATCCAGTCTCACCCGTTGGACAAAGATGGCCAATAGCACATCAACTCCATAGTGGAAAAGCATAAATAACGGGAACTAAATTAATTACTGCATATCAATACATTCGTTTTTGTCGACATCTACCATGCATGGCAAAGCAACAGTCTATCTGGAGAAAAGAGCTAATATTCTTAATGATTTTCATCAGGCAAGTGAATTTATGGGATATTGCTTGATGGTGCGATATTCGGGTTGGAAGACGCATATTACATTTCTCAGATCATGAGCCTCATTCTCAAGTCTTCAAAATTATGAGTCTCATTTTCAATTCTTGGGATTAAGAACCTCATTTTCGATTCTTTAAAATTTTGAACCATATTTTCAATTCTCAGATTATGAGCCTAATTTTCCAATCCTTCATGATTATGAGCCTCATTTTCACTTCTTAAGATTATGAGCCTTATTTTCAATTCTTAAGATTATGAGCCTCATTTTCAATTTTTTAAAATTATGAGCCTCATTTTCAATTCTTAAGATTATGAGCCTCATTTTCAATTTTTTAAAATTATGAGCCTCATTTTCAATTCTTTAAAATTATGAGCCTCATTTTCAATTCTTGAAATTTATGAGCCTCATTTTCAATTCTTCAGATTATGAGCCTCCTTTTTAATCCGTCAGATTATGAGTCTCATTTTCAAATTTAAAAATTATGATTCTCATTTTCAGTATCTTCAGATTATGAGCCTCATTTTCAATTTTTTATAATTGATGTCAAATAAAGATCAGAAAAGTTCAGATTCATTTGAGACGATCATAATCGGTAGTGGGTGTTAAAAAAACGAATAAATAAGAGATAAAGATGGCATGTTTAATTTTAAATCATACTTACAAGCATTGATTTATTGGACACCTGTTAAAATTGATTATAAGTGTAACTAACGAACTTTTACTGATGTCGCTTACATGGATATATAAGTGAGTTATGGGTGAGTGTTTAGTCCAAGTTCTCATTGATTCATTCTCATTTCTGTCATTTAATTTGTCATGCTGGTGACGAAACATTTTGGCCAAGGTATCTGACACTGTGACAGTACAGGGAGAAATGCATTCATGTATTTTGACAAGGTCATTAGTACGAAAGAAATATAAGTATTTTCAGGTGAGATTGGAAATTTCTATTGCATTTATTCTACGGAGAAAATTGTTTCCTTTCATTTGCACACACACACACACACATGCATATATAACAAATATCCACAACTGTGTATCAAGAAATCAAAAAATAGAAAAAATTGAATCCGTCAACACAACAATAAAAACAATATTTCTACACGTGACAGTAAGTGACGTAATTTTCAGTGAATATAATAGCGTTTTCTAAATTCTTCCAATTGCTAAGGACGTTTTGTTTTCTTATTATTTGTTACTTTGTTTTAATAAATTCGTTTCGTTTTTGCCTTGAAAATGTCTACATTGGACGAAACGCGCCGGCTAATATTACAGTCTTCTTATTGTCTTTTACACACACACACACACACACACACACACACATACACATACATATATATATATATATTTTTACAGAGCAGTTATGAATGTACGATATTATTCGTTCTTTGTGGCCGATCGGTAAGGCACGTCAGCGTAAATGACGGTTCCGTATAGGATGCAGGTTCGAATCCTGTCAAAGAACGAATATTTTCTATGAAAATTTCTCGGACATTCAGGCCGGTAAATGTTATTTAATACTGTTTATTATAAACAGAGCATTTACTTAAATACTTGTATCTATAAAAGAACGTTAAACATAAAATGTCTTTAATAAATATATATATATATATATATATATATATATATATATATATATATATAATCTATTAAAAATTGGAATGTATAATCACACTGTTATAAGCTCATATCCAATACATTAGGATCAACATCTGCCCCTTATTTGGATTCACATTTATCCTTTATTTAGAAGTCACATCTTGTTCAACTTTATCGAGTTGAGTCTATGCAATATATTCTATTGATTCGCCTGAATTTTCATGTAGTGCGTATTCTAATGGAAAGCTACAAATTCTCAGAATCAAGGCATAATGTTAAGTTTATGCACAAACGAAAACCAACTTAAAGCGAGAAACGATTACCAGACAAGTTTTAAAGCCAATCGGTTGAGCCCACCATCTTCCATGACCTGTCAATATTGTCTGTTGATTTTTAGATTGTTCTGATAAGCACGTATAATCTTTAAACTCGAAGTAGTTTAACGTTTTGCAAACACCTACGGCCGACTGGCGATGATCAAATTTTCTCTGCATTTGACATAAAAATTGAAGATAAATTATTGGAAGTTATTCTCTCAAAACTTCATTCAATTTCAAGTATTACGTGTGTGCAAAAACGTCTAGCTTTTATTATTATGATTATTATTTTTGTTGCATACTCATTTACTTCTGGCAATGACTTAAAGTTAGAAACGGCACCATAACATTTTCCTTTAAAAATTTCTTTAAAAATAGCAACAAAACTCCGTACAAGTGCAACATATTTTATAGAGAAGAAACTATACACAAAGTGTGAGTTGTGCTTGTAAGAACATTTTTTTTGTGTTTTTAAGACATGGGCTTCAATGAGCCTATGAGAACTTTTCCCAATCAAAACGACAGCCATTACTAAGTGTGCAACATTTTTTATGTCTTCATGTGTCATATTCTTGAAATTTCCATTTCAAGATATTGTATTTTAACAATTTTTTTAAGATCTTCAAAGCAATATTACAGACTGCGGGAACTGCCATGTCAATAAGAAAGCATATTCTATTTTTGTGGTCATTGTTCATTCTGGCTGGCCATCTTTTTGATTGTTCTGTCTGTGTGTATTGTAAAATCCGATAAAATTGTTAGAGTTTCTATATCTGTAACCGGTCTGGTTGTGTTCTTACCATTTTTTTCTGTTTCCTTCCCATAAAGAGTGAAGATTTTTCAGTGCAGACGTTAGCCAACGCTATCATGCCAAGTTTTATATTCGGTTGATGGTAATTCTGTGCAACGTGATATGATTGTTTCTGGATATTAATCGTAGAATCAACATTTGGGCTCAACAACACTTTTCAGTATGTTTACTTGATAGTTTCTAGTTAGTAACCATTTTTCTTATGCGGCAATATAATAATAATAGTCGTCGTCGTCGGCGCTACTCCATCGTCGAGAGATATATGGAGAACTAGGGCTGCTCCTCTCGGCCTTGCTAGCAGAGTCCAAAGGAGAGAATAAACCAATACAGTTTGGTACCAGTGCGGCTTCAGGAGTTGCTGGAAGGTAGCAAAAAGTGCCGTCCATCCGCTTTAGGGGCTCCACTCCAGGTTTGAATTCAGAGTTGTCCTTCTCCTAGACCAGTTGTCATCCAAGGCTATAGAACCCAGTCTGTCCTGCTATTTACCCATAGCTGGAGGGAGAAGAATGGTCCTGCACGAAACCTTCACCACTATAATCAAATCTCATGTGCTGTGGTCAGGCTGTCGGTTTCCTCGGAATTGATCTGCTTGACCCTCATACGTCGATTTCGACAGGAGAGTCGAGAGAATATATATATATATATATATATATATATATATATATATATATACTCTTTTTCAGTCTTGCTACATGATGCTTTTAGTGATCTTGACATGGGTGTGGAATTTGAATTCTGCACAAATGGCGGCCTCTTTAACCATCAACGTTTTAAATCAAAATCGCTGACTCGAGCAAACATTATTCGTGATTTTTTATTTGCTGATGACGCTGCTATTGTCGCAATCTCAATCGAAGAAGCTTGAGCAGTCGTCAATCGTTTTCCATCGCTTGCAACGCATTAAGGTTAACTATAATCATAAGGAAAACTGAAGTTGTCCATCAACCAAGGCCTACAGCTAAGCAGGTCATGGGTATAAAATAAAAACCACCTGCCCATACCTTTCCAATTGTTCCTAATACTGTTGGCAGCAACAGTCTGAAGTATGTGAAATCATTCTCTTACTTTGGAGGCAAGGGCAATTCAAGTGTTTCTTTGGATGACGAAATAGTGATTTTCTAAGCACAGCTTAGATGTGGCCCAAGGCCGAAAGTATGGAGCACCCAGTGAGGATCGAACTCACTACTCAGTCGTAAATGTTCTAGCGAGACAAGCTTGCCAACCATTAGACCACGCCAAGGTGCCCTCTTTGGATGACGAAATAGTTAACCAAATATCAGAGGCAACTATTGTCTTTGGGAAGCATGGGATTTCACTGAAAACAAAAATCAGTGTCTATCGAGCAGTCATTCTCACCATATTTCTTTATGGGTCAGAATCGTGGACGTCATACAAGACGCACATCAATTAACTTGATGCTTTTCACAAACATTGCCTTCGCTCAATATGCGGTTATACACGGCAGGACAAAATCTCTAACCCTGATCTTTTCATCAAATTTGGCGCGGTATTGAATCTTTTCTGATGCAATCACATTTCAGATGGGCCGGTCATGTTATCAGAATGAGTGATGATCGGATGTGGGAAATCCTCAATGTATAGCAAATATTTTTCCTGGTAAGCCTAATATAGGCCGTCCTTGGTTACGCTTCAAGGTCAATCTCATATACAATTTAAATGCTGCAAACATCCCGCGAGAGGAGTTCGATCTCTCTGTTGAAAACCGAGATAACTCGAGAAACACCTGCCATCAAGGTATAAATAATTCGTCTCAACCATCTGAGAGAATTAAGAACGAAAACACTAAATCTCGGGCCAATACATCAGCCCATGTGACGGTCAACCCTTCAGTATGTCCCTTCGTGTGAACTTGTTTGCAAATCCCGTGCAGGAATGTTGCCTCATACGAGAAATAAACATAAAAACTGAACTGAAAGAAACTCATACGTCGAAAACGACGCGTGCGTCCATCATATATATATATATATATATATATATATATAGTTATTTTCCAAGCGTAGCTTAGATGTGGCACAAGGCCGAAAGTATGAAGCACCCAGTGAGCATCGAACTCACTACTCAGTCGTGTCGTAATTGTTCTAGCCAGATAAGGTTGCTAACCATTACACCACATCGAGGTGCCCATATATATATATATAAATATATATATATATATATTTTTTTTTCTTTCATATACTTAGATAGTGTTTGAATTACATATATATATATAT
>CAHIKZ030002202.1:192500-220000 GCA_903632075.3 Acanthosepion pharaonis
GCGACAAATTGAAGCCAATTAAGGTAGAAGGAAACACCGTGGAATCTACCTAATAAACTTGTGTAAATAGATGGCAAAACAATGTTATAATGGATAGAGAGTTGAAGAGAGCATGATCCCCCACGTTCTTAAGCAATACGGAATATAAAAGTAGAATTCAATAGATTTGCCTCTTAATACATAAGTATTCGAGTTAAAGAAGCATTAGATTATCAATTTTTTGAATTCATATTATATTAAATCTATCCGATCATATGTTGAATGTATGACAGAAACTTTGGCATCTGTTTACATACTATAAATAGTTTTTGTATTTGCCATGTCGCTTTATATATAATCATGAGACTGAAAGAAAGTATGATGGATTTGTTTACTAAATCCTACTTGTGTTATCACATGATATGTAAACAAATATATTTTGAATACGTTTTAACAATGAGCAGAATATTCAGTTTTTCTTTGAAATTGGGGCTTTATGTTTTGATTCAAGGGAATCAGTTGTTTACTCTTTATTGCTCAAACGGGAAAGAGGCAGTTATAACAAATCTGTATTTTTCTTACAGAAATTAAAGTAGCAACATATTTTTTCGTGCAAAAGAATTATATGTTTTTCCATCTTGATTCGAAAAATCAAAAAAAATTTTTTTACCTGTCTATATTTCTGAGATGAGGTATTTTAACAATTTATATTATTTACATTATTCGGACTGTTATCTTCATCTTTATTCACGATGTTGTCCCCATCTTCATGTTCACGACGTTTCGGTCGCTGTACGCTCCGGTGAGTAGAATTTTGAACTGATTGTTCTAGTTCCATACCTCTTCCAGATTCCTCTAGTTCCACACCTCTTCCAGATTCCTCTAGTTCCACACCTCTTCCAGATTCCTCTAGTTCCACACTTCTTCCAGATTCCGCTAGTTCCACACCTCTTCCAGATTCCTCTAGTTCCACATCTGTTTCAGATTCCTCTAGTTCCACACCTGTTTCAGATTCCTCTAGTTCCACACCTCTTCTAGATACCTCTAGTTCCACACTTCTTCCAGATTCCTCTAGTTCCACACCTCTTCCAGATTCCTCTAGTTCCACACTTCTTCCAGATTCCTCTAGTACCACACCTGTTTCAGATTCCTCTAGTTCCACACTTCTTCCAGATTCCTCTAGTTCCACACCTCTTCCAGATTCCTCTAGTTCCACACTTCTTCCAGATTCCTCAAGTTCCACACCTCTTCCAGATTCCTCTAGTACCACACCTGTTTCAGATTCCTCTAGTTCCACACCTCTTCCAGATTCCTCTAGTACCACACCTGTTTCAGATTCCTCTAGTTCCACACCTGTTTCAGATTCCTCTAGTTCCACACCTCTTCCAGATTCCTCTAGTTCCACACCTCTTCCAGTTTCCTCTAGTTCGACACTTCTTCCAGATTCCTCTAGTTCCACACCTGTTTCAGATTCCTCTAGTTCCACACCTCTTCCAGATTCCTCTAGTTCCACACCTCTTCCAGATTCCTCTAGTTCGACACTTCTTCCAGATTCCTCTAGTTCCACACTTCTTCCAGATTCCTCTAGTTCCACACCTCTTCCAGATTCCTCTAGTACCACACCTGTTTCAGATTCCTCTAGTTCCACACCTCTTCCAGATTCCTCTAGTTCCACACCTCTTCCAGATTCCTCTAGTTCCACACTTCTTCCAGATTCCTCTAGTTCCACACTTCTTCCAGATTCCTCTAGTTCCACACCTCTTCCTGATTCCTCTAGTACCACACCTGTTTCAGATTCCTCTAGTTCCACACCTCTTCCAGATTCCTCTAGTTCTACACTTCTTCCAGATTCCTCTAGTTCCACACCTGTTTCAGATTTTTCTAGTTCCACACCTCTTCCAGATTCCTCTAGTTCCACACCTCTTCCAGATTCCTGTAGTTCTACACTTCTTCCAGATTCCTCTAGTTCCACACTTCTTCCAGATTCCTCTAGTTCCACACCTCTTCCAGATTCCTCTAGTTCCACACTTCTTCCAGATTCCTCTAGTTCCACACCTCTTCCAGATTCCTCTAGTTCTACACTTCTTCCAGATTCCTCTAGTTCCACACTTCTTCCAGATTCCTCTAGTTCCACACCTCTTCCAGATTCCTCTAGTACCACACCTGTTTCAGATTCCTCCAGTTCCACACCTCTTCCAGATTCCTCTAGTTCCAGTTCCACTTCTTCCAGATTCCTCTCCAGAGTTCCACACCTCTTCCAGATTCCTCTAGTTCCACTTCTTCCAGACCTCTTCCAGATTCCTCTAGTTCCACACCTCTTCCAGATTCCTCTAGTTCCACACCTCTTCCAGATTCCTCTAGTTCTACACTTCTTCCAGATTCCTCTAGTTCCACTTCTTCCAGATTCCCTGTTTCCAGATTCCTCTAGTTCCACACCTGTTTCTGATTCCTCTAGATTCCAGATTCCTCTAGTTCCCACCTCTTCCAGATTCCTTCTTCCAGATTCCTACACTTCTTCCAGATTCCTCTAGTTCCACACCTTCTTCCAGATTCCTCTAGTTCCCACCTCTTCCAGATTCCTAGTTCCACACCTCTTCCAGATTCCTCTAGTACCACACCTGTTTCAGATTCCTCTAGTTCCACACTTCTTCCAGATTCCTCTAGTTCCACACCTCTTCCAGATTCCTCTAGTTTCACACTTCTTCCAGATTCTCTAGTTCACACTTCTTCCAGTTCCACACCTCTTCCAGATTCCTCTAGTTCCACACCCTTGATTCCTTTCAGATTCCTCTAGTTCCACACCTCTTCCAGATTCCTCTAGTTCCACATTCTTCCTCTAGTTCCTGATTCCCTCTAGTTACCAGATTCCTCTAGTTTCAGATTCCTCTAGTTCCACAGTTTCCATTCCTCTAGTTCCCACCTCTTCCAGATTCCTCTGGTTCTAGTTCCACACCTAGTTCCCAGATTCCTCTAGTTCCACACTTCTTCCAGATTCCTCTGTTCACCTCTTAGATTCCTCTAGTTCTACACTTCTTCCAGATTCCTCTAGTTCCACACTCTTCCAGATTCCTCTAGTTCCACACCTCTTCCAGATTCCTCTAGTTCCACACCTCTTCCAGATTCCTCTAGTTCCACACCTCTTCCAGATTCCTCAGTTCTACCTCTTCCAGATTCCTCTAGTTCCACACTTCTTCCAGATTCCTCTAGTTCCATTCCTCTTCCAGATTCCTCTAGTTCCACACCTCTTCCAGTTCCACACCTCTTCCAGATTCCTCTAGTTCCACACTTCTTCCAGATTCCTCTAGTTCCACACCTCTTCCAGATTCCTCTAGTTTCCTCTTCCAGATTTCTAGTTCCACACTTCTTCCAGATTCCTCTAGTTTCTTCCAGATTCCTCTAGTTCCTCTTCCAGATTTCCACACCTGTTTCAGATTCCTCTAGTTCCACACCTCTTCCAGATTCCTCTAGTTCCACACCTCTTCCAGATTCCTCTAGTTCTACACTTCTTCCAGATTCCTCTAGTTCCACACTTCTTCCAGATTCCTCTAGTTCCACACCTCTTCCAGATTCCTCTAGTACCACTGTTTGATTCCTCTTTCCACACCTCTTCCTCTAGTTCCACACCTCTTCCAGATTCCTCTAGTTCCACACCTCTTCCAGATTCCACACCTTCTAGTTCCACACTTCTTCCAGATTCCTCTAGTTCTAGTTCCACACTTCTTCCAGATTCCTCTAGTTCCACACCTCTTCCTGATTCCTCTAGTTCCACACCTCTTCCAGATTCCTCTAGTTCCACACCCATTCCAGATTCCTCTAGTTCCAGATTTCTAGTTCCACACCTCTTCCAGATTCCTCTAGTTCCACACCTCTTCCAGATTTCTAGTTCTCCAGTTCCAGTTCCACACCTCTTCCAGATTCCTCTAGTTCTACACCTCTTCCAGATTCCTCTAGTTCCACACTTCTTCCAGATTCCTCTAGTTCACACCTCTTCCAGATTCCTCTAGTTCTACACCTCTTCCAGATTCCTCTAGTTCCACACTTCTTCCAGATTCCTCTAGTTCCACACCTCTTCCAGATTCCTCTAGTTCCACACTTCTTCCAGATTCCTCTAGTTCCACACCTCTTCCAGATTCCTCTAGTACCACACCTGTTTCAGATTCCTCTAGTTCCACACCTCTTCCAGATTCCTCTAGTTCCACACCTCTTCCAGATTCCTCTAGTTCCACACTTCTTCCAGATCCTCTATTCTTCCAGATTCCTAGTTTCTAGTTCCACATTCCACCTCTAGTTCCAGATTCCAGATTCCTCTAGTTCCACACCTCTTCCAGATTCCTCTAGTTCCACACCTCTTCCAGATTCCTCTAGTTCCACACTTCTTCCAGATTCCTCTAGTTCCACACCTCTTCCAGATTCCTCTAGTTCTCCACACCTCTTCCAGATTCCTCTAGTTCCACACCTCTTCCAGATTCCTCTAGTTCCACACCTCTTCCAGATTCCTCTAGTTCCCACCTGTTTCAGATTCCTCCAGTTCCACACCTCTTCCAGATTCCTCTAGTTCCACACTTCTTCCAGATTCCTCTAGTTCCACACCTCTTCCAGATTCCTCTAGTTCTACACTTCTTCCAGATTCCTCTAGTTCCACACCTCTTCCAGATTCCTCTAGTTCCACACTCTTCTTCTCTAGATTCAGATTCCTCTAGTTCCACACCTCTTCCAGATTCCTCTAGTTCCACACCTCTTCCAGATTCCTCTAGTTCCACACCTGTTTCCAGATTCCTCTAGTACCACACCTGTTCCAGATTCTCTAGTTCCACACCTCTTCCAGATTCCTCTAGTTCCACACCTCTTCCAGATTCCTCTATCTTCCAGATTCAGATTCTTCTCCAGATTCCTCTAGTTCCACACCTCTTCCAGATTCCTCTAGTTCCACACTTCTTCCAGATTCCTCTAGTTCCACACTTCTTCCAGATTCCTCTAGTTCCACCTCTTCCAGATTCCTCTAGTTCCACACCTCTTCCAGATTCCTCTAGTTCTCTTCCAGATTCCTCTAGTTCCACACTTCTTCCAGATTCTCTAGTTTCCACACCTGTTTCAGATTCCTCTAGTTCACACCTCTTCCAGATTCCTCTAGTTCCACACCTCTTCCAGATTCCTCTAGTTCACACCTTCAGATTCCTAGATTCCTCTAGACTTCTTCCAGATTCCTCTAGTTCCTACCTCTTCCAGATTCCTCTAGTACCACACCTGTTTCAGATTCCTCTAGTTCCACACCTCTTCCAGATTCCTCTAGTTCCACACCTCTTCCAGGTTCCTCTAGTTCCACACTTCTTGCAGATTCCTCTAGTTCCACACCTCTTCCTGATTCCTCTAGTACCACACCTGTTTCAGATTCCTCTAGTTCCACACCTCTTCCAGATTCCTCTAGTTCCACACTTCTTCCAGATTCCTCTAGTTCCACACCTCTTCCAGATTCCTCTAGTTCTACACTTCTTCCAGATTCCTCTAGTTCCACACTTCTTCCAGATTCCTCTAGTTCCACACCTCTTCCAGATTCCTCTAGTACCACACCTGTTTCAGATTCCTCCAGTTCCACACCTCTTCCAGATTCCTCTAGTTCCACAGCTCTTCCAGATTCCTCTAGTTCCACACTTCTTCCAGATTCCTCTAGTTCCACACCTCTTCCAGATTCCTCTAGTTCCACACCTCTTCCAGATTCCTCTAGTTCCACACTTCTTCCAGATTCCTCTAGTTCCACACCTCTTCCAGATTCCTCTAGTTCCACACCTCTTCCAGATTCCTCTAGTACCACACCTGTTTCAGATTCCTCTAGTTCCACACCTCTTCCAGATTCCTCTAGTTCCACACCTCTTCCAGATTCCTGTAGTTCTACACTTCTTCCAGATTCCTCTAGTTCCACACTTCTTCCAGATTCTTCTAGTTCCACACCTCTTCCAGATTCCTCTAGTACCACACCTGTTTCAGATTCCTCTAGTTCCGCACTTCTTCCAGATTCCTCTAGTTCCTCACTTCTTCCAGATTCCTCTAGTTCCACACTTCTTCCAGATTCCTCTAGTTCCACACCTCTTCCTGATTCCTCTAGTACCACACCTGTTTCAGATTCCTCTAGTACCACACCTGTTTCAGTTTCCTCTAGTTCCACACCTCTTCCAGATTCCTCTAGTACCACACCTCTTCTGGATGTCTCAGTTATCTCTTCTCCAAGCACTTTTTTCACCAATGCCGTAGCCAGGTAATCAACTCACAACTGTTTTGGTCAAGTCACTGGATAAAAGCAACGCTTTTACCCACTAGGCTATGTACGCTTGAGTGTATGAATTGTTGGGACTTATAAACTTAATGTCTTAGTAAACTTTTTACCAGATCTCATATTGCAGAGCGTACAGCGGCCGAAACATCGTGAACATTACAATAAAGATGAGGACAACAGCCCGAACAATGTAAATAATGTAAATTAATATATTTTTTAACCAATGTTTTTCAGGATCAGTTTGGAGTCGATCGTTTTTCAATAAATTTCGGTAGCAGAGTTATTCAGTCTTCCGTATAATAATTTTTATAATTTTTATAACTTTACTGATTAGTCATTTTCGACATTGTTCAACTCTAATTGGCATCTACACAAATCTTACATTATTGTTTCCTTTCATTTTATTGTCAGCACTGTTTAAAATAACTACACAATTTATATTTTCAGTCGAATTTTTCTATTGCTGTGCTACGGTTGATACTGCTACTATAGCTACCGTTGAGGCATACGCATATAATTTCGCGTAATAAAAACTTACATATACAGAAGAAGAGAAATTTATCAATAGACAGACAGATAAAAAATAGCATTTGGATTGACAAACAAATTGACAGTATGTCTTATTTCGATATTTTTAACTCAGACACTTTCTTTGCGAAAATTTAAAAATTATAAATAAATTTATTAAATGTGTTTCGTCTTTTTATCATCAATTTTATTCTTCTACAAAAATTTGCATTCCATCTACAGTGTATTTATTTTTAGCATTTCAAGACTGGTCAACATTGACTATTCTACAGCAAGAAAATCCAACTCACGAACCATTCATTTTAACAATCTCCTCAATCACAGCAAGAACTTATCCTTCTTCATTCGATCCAACATCTACCACAATATTACTTCTTAGCCGAGGTCTACATACATATATATATATATATATATATATATATATATATTTAAAAATTATAACATAAATATGTTATAAAATCACTACAAAAATAGCCATTTTGTTTCAACACTTCTGGTGTCTTATCAAGTGATGGTGTTGAATGTAGAATAAAGGGTTTTAAAAAAGTTCAAATCAATCCCCCTCGGCAAGGGAAAAAGCTGTACATAAGCCTGAATGACCAATCAAAATACAAGTATACGAGATATTCCAAAAACTTGACAACGCACTTTTGATTGGTTATTCAGGCTTAAGTAACAGCGTTGCCCCTTAGCGAGGGGTGTTTGATTGATTTGATTTTTAAAACCCTTTATTCTGTGAAGCAATTCAACACCATCAATTGATAAAACAATATGTCGAAACAAGAAGATATTTATAGACGCAAATATAAACGATAAATATCTACGCATCCTCGAACCAAGATAATTTTTCTAGACTCAAATCTAAACGGCTAATACTTACCTTTCTTTGAGTCGTGTAAACGCTTTTAGATGCAAATAGAATAATCACAGAAGAAAAAAAAAAAGACTCATTTCGACAATATATAAACCCACAGGGTTTGGTATATAAAATGAAATAACCGAAACCAAATTATTTATTAAACCAAATTATTTATTAAATTATTAAGAATATTTCTGTTATATCAATGCCATGTCGTAATTATTAGTATATTTTTTATAAACTATTATTACATCAGATCTTTTTTTTTCAACCTGTTGATGGTATTTCGAAGTATTAAATAAAATATTAAACATAAAGTCACATTTGATATATTTTATCTATTTGAAAAACCAAGACGAAATCAATATTCAAGGTATCTGAACGGTGTTTCCTAAACCAATTTGGTACAAATCTACATGTGAGGGAAACGCAGTAACGATCGAAACCATTGCACTTCTAAGCGTTACGCTATGCTATGATTGTTTTACTGCGAGTAAAAATGGATGCTTCAAGGATAGATGCTACAAGGTTATCTCCCTTCTATGATGATAATTTATGTTATATAATATATCACAAATGATTTTTCTTAAAGATACCAATTTTACTTAGGGTCGCATATTTTTTTTCGAATCTTTTATGATTGACTTATGTAGTTTTTGCGTTTCAGTACTTGCAATAAACATTAGTTTTGGGTTTTTTAAAAAAAATTTCGAACGCAATACTTTTAAGGGATGCCAATGTTCATTCGCTGCATTCGATCAAATTCTTTACGGCGTCCGAGTAAGTTAGTCGATGGGAATAAAACTATTTTTGATCCAATATAGACAGAGAGGCGATTAGATCATTTATCGGAAATGAGACGAGCCGTTATTTCAGGGCAGACAATTATGCGCTTGAAATATCGATAAATTTGTCATGCAGTCAAATATTGATTATAAATTTGTTGGAAACGAATGATTGAAATCTTCATCACCATATTGAGATTCAAAGAAGATGATCTTCGGTGCAAAGTAAAAAAAAAAATGATATTAACTTGTATAAACAATTATTGAAAAAGAAAATTAAATCACATACACGGGTGACATTCCCGATTCGATGTTTATTTATCTATCTGTGATTTGTATATACTTTTTTTTTTATCTATCTATCTATCTATCTATCTATCTATCTATCTATCTATCTATCTATCTGTGTGTGTGTGTTATCTATTTTAAATACTTTTAAACAATCTATATATGTTACACGCACACACATATACGTGCACGCAAACAGACACACAGATATGCGTATGTGTGTGTGTCTGTATAAACATGTTACAATTTGTGAGAGCGTGTTATGCATACATACATACATACATACATACATATATATATATATATATATATAAGCTTGAACAAAGTCATTATAAAAGTTTTGGAAATTTGGTACATCAACAACTTCCGTTTTTTTGAATTTGGAGAGGAAGATGGGAAAACTCAATAGGCATAAAATGTTTATATTCTTTAATAGGACACATTTTAATGAACAATTGTTGTGTAAAGTAACTTTATATATATATATATATATATATATATATATATATATATATATATATACATATATATATATATATATATATACATGTATGCATATATATATATATATATATATATATATATATATATATATATATATATATATATATATATATATATATATATATATATATATATATATATATATATATATATATATATATATATATATATATATATATATATATATATATATATATATATATATATATATATATATATATATATATATATATATATATATATATATATATATATATATATATATATATATATATATATATATATATATATATATATATATATATATATATATATATATATATATATACATGTGTGTGTGTGTGTGTGTGTGTGTGTGTAAATATTAACGTGGACATTGAAGTCAACATCCAGAGGTGACAGTCAGTTTCATGCTTGAACGCAATCGTTAGGCTATCAATATATATGACATCTACACAACCAATCTAAACAAATCCCGCATAGAATTTAAAAAAAATCGAAATATAATTTCGAACCTTTCCACTTGAGAAATTTCTCATGTAGCTAAAAACATAGCGAAACATTATAAGTTTTTTCCTATTTGTTACTTATCTAATCCTTTTGTCATTTTTTTTTTTTTGGTCACTAAAACTTTTATGTTTCGAGAGGCAGATCCCGAAAGGTAAAACCCAATTATTCTGGACGGCGGGCGTGCCTCATAGAGGCAGACCGCCGAATAGGGAAACGTGTTGCTTATAAAAAAAAATAAATAAAAAAACAGAACAAGCGACAGAAGTGCTAAATCGCCATCTTTGCAATCCTGTCAACTAAGTTCATTCGATTCAAAGATCCATAAAGCTGGTTAATATGGGGCGTCTGCAATTGTTAAAACTCTCCACTGCCACATCAACATTAATAAGCAGACTGACTTTGTTTAGAAGTGGTCAATGGCCCAACCTTTTCACTTTTAATACCCTTGGGAAAGGTATGAATCCTCTTCTTCTCCCCCTCCAGCTATGGGTAAATACCAGGACAGACTGGGTTCTATAGCCTTGGATGTTAAACTGGTCTATCGCAGAAAGAAATGGCAACCTACTGCGGGAAAATATCTGCCTTGTATATCATGTATCGAAAGATACATGATCGCCTATGCGTGTATCACGCATGGCACATAACTGACTATGTTTGGATACAACTAATAGAAGCCTTCAACGACACTTTCATGCCCTAACGCCTGGCTTTGTGATGATTTGAGCTGCAATACACCGGAATTCTCTTAGCCCTTTAGTTGTTCTACGTTAGAATTAACGCCAAGGATTATCTGAAGGTTTTGGCTGATCGTGTCCATCCGATGGTATCAACATTGTTCTTTGATGGTAACTCAATCTTCCAGGATGATAATCAGTAGATTCACACGGCTGATGTTCTTCAAAATTAGAACGAACAGCACACATTTGAATCAGAGCAATTCGGTTGCCCCCCCCCCATTCTACCCCAATCACCGGCCACGTGCCAATAACATCTATATTAAGGTCATGACATTTTGTAAAATAATTGATTTCTTGTATCATAATTCGATGAAATTTTGTTGAAAAATAACAAAGAAGGTTTTAATTTAGTTTATTTAAAAAAAATGCCATTCTAATACGAAATTTCTAAGATTTTATATAAGTATAGTAGTACTATGACTTTCTGGAGCTTTCTAGAAGTTTATGGAACCTTCTAGAACTTTTTTGTTTATTTGTAAGTTTGTATGTGATGCTATAGCTATAAATGGTTAAATGAGTTCAAAATGCATAAGTACTATCAAATTACATCATTTCCAAATTGAAAAATAACTATAAAGTATTAAATTCGTTTAAAATACATAAGTATAGGGTGTTCCAATAACTTGGACCGATTTTAAATGTGAATTAAGTTTTAGCGACTAATGTTTTTTTCTTTTTCATTCAGATTTAACCACTTAAGTCTTTGGCAATTTCAATCATAGAAAGATTAACAATGAAACAACGTTTTAAAATTATCGAAGTCTATTACGATAATGGAGGTTCAAACTTATAACAGGCTTCGATAATTTTACCACGTTGTTTGATTGTTAATCTTTCCATGGTTGAAAATGCCAAAGACTTAAGTTGTTAAATCTGAAAGAAAAAGAAAAAAAATCATTAGATGCTTAAATTTAATTTACATTTAAATTCGGTCCAAGTTACTGGAACACGATATATTATCCAATTATATCACTCGCAAATTGAAAAAAAAATTTCTGAAATATTTTTTGCATATATGGTAAAATTGAACTTCATGTATACTGTCTCTCTGTTTTATTGTAAATTTATCTTGTTGAATAGGTGTACTTATAAAAGTACATCACATAAAGTGGCTATCTTTGTAAATCAGCATGTTTTTGTCTATGTCGACAGAAATGTGTTATGCCTGTTATATGATGTTCTTGTGTGGTAGCACAACTACGTGCGTACATGTTTATTAAACGAGGATATTTTCCAGACATTTAGGACTTTATCACGCTAAACAATCTTAAAACTTTTTCTTTATTTTTTTACTTATATACATTTAGAATGAAAAAGAAAATAGCTAAATAAAAATAAAAACGAACACACGGAATGAAGGATTCTTAGGTGAATAAAGTTTGCCTAGGGCCTAGGCATCATGCAACTATATTGAATAATAGATAAGAATGAGGGAAGAAGAAAGAGAGAGGAGATAGACGGAGAGGAGCAGACAGAAAGACAGAGAGAAAAATAGAAATAGA
Source organism: Acanthosepion pharaonis (assembly GCA_903632075.3). Lineage (NCBI taxonomy): Eukaryota > Metazoa > Mollusca > Cephalopoda > Sepiida > Sepiidae > Acanthosepion > Acanthosepion pharaonis. The sequence goes on from CAHIKZ030002202.1 coordinate 204,461, forward strand.
GAGAGAAACAAGACGAGAGAAAAAAATAGACGGGGGAACCTTGCAGGGACGTAGATTGATGGGCAAAGGTATAAGTAAAGATATGTACAGACAACTTGATAGTGTTAAAACATTGCGGAAGTATTAGATTTGACATGCGCGTAGGGGAATAGTACGAGTGTGTGTGTTTGTGTTTGTGTTTGTGTTAGGTGTGTGCAGTCGCGTGTGTGAGTGGTAGACATTTTAATACATACAAATATATTTTAGAAGGTGATGAGGTTTAACATTCGAGGAGATCAATAGAAAGACAAGACTTAGGATCGAGAAATGGATTAACAGATATAAATTTAATATAACATTCCTTTTTGTCAGCTACATGAATTCGATGCCAGAAACATGGATATTCGTTAGAAACAACGTTAATTCATTGGTGCATAAGAAAAAGGTTTTAAGTCCATCTATCTATCTATCTATCTATCTATCTATCTATCTAAGGTTATTAATATATATTTATCTATCAGTCTATTCATAATTTCATTTGTTCGTTCGCTTGTTCTTTCAATCGTTCATTCCTTTCTTCTTTTATTTTCTCAGGCTGTTTATATCTATATCTTTCATAATTTATCTATCCAAGGTTAATTCATATTTATCACTCTTAGTCTAATCAAAAATTTATTTGTTCTTTTTCCTTCCTTCGACTATTCATATCAATATCATTCAGTTTGTTCATAATCTATCTATCTATCTATCTATCTATCTATCTATCTATCTATCTATCTATCTAAAGCTATTCATATCCATTTGTATCGTTTATACATTATAGGCTATTACTCTAGTCATAATTTCGTTTGATGTTTGTTTGTTTGTTTGTTTGTTTCTTTCTTTCTTCTTTGTTTCTTTCTTTCTTTCTTTCTTTCTTTCTTTCTTTCTCCGGCTTTTCATATCTCTATCGGTTTGTTGATGATTTTATATCTATCTATAAATATAAAGCATCGGTCATTCATATATATAGGGTGCGAGGGGTAGATTGTCGCTTCTTATATTTCTAATCTCGCGCATGCGCGTTGTTTGTTTTTGATTTTGTTGACTGAAGAGTATAGTAAGATCAGTTGGTCACCGTCCGTGAGAAAAAAGAGCACCATGACGCAATTCACTCCGACAGAAATTTGGAAACGGCATGCTGTACTGCTTGAAATTCGCCCCGGAAGCTCGAATACAAACATTTTAATGTTTTTAGGTGTCAGGGTTAGAGAATTCGGAAAGAGTTGGATGAGTCTAATGATGATTACAAAGGTGTTTGGAGTGATCACTAGTGATAGTGACAACACAGAGGCTTACATCAAGCATCTTGAAGAGGAGGTGATGCCCTGGTCAAGAGATAAGACCCTATGTCTGGTAACAGGACTCTGTACCATGCCACACAAGCAGAGGGTCCCAGTCATAGCTGTCAGACAATTTCTGTAACCATATCGCTCCTTACATCTGGCCACATAATTGCACCCATTGATTATTATGTGTGCAGCGTAATTGAACGAGAGACCGACAAAATTCCTTGTAATACCAAAGATGAACTGAAGGCAAAGATTATGGAAGCATTCACCAACTTAAAGAAGGAGACCTTCCAGAAGAATTGCAGGAGATTCCGAAGTCGTCTGGAGGCCTTGTTTGAAGCCAATGGTGATTTTATTGAGTACATTTTCTCTTTTGTATTTCAAGATATTTTTTTTCTCGTAATTTTGGTAAATATTTCTGTTAAAATGAGATATCAATTTTATTTGCTTTTGCGTAATTCATACGACAATTTATCCATCGCACCCTTTATATATATATATATATATATATATATATATATATATATATATATATATATACATATAAATATAGATAACTAGACTCGTTTCGAAAAACCCTCGAATTTTTGATTTGCTAATCAAATCAATCTCGAGGAAAAAAAGGTTTTAAAAAAAGAAAGAGCTACAAACATGAACTTCTGCCGACAAAAAAATCGCACAGATGCAGGTCTGAAGCCCAAAGAAAAAACCCCGATACGAGTAACAACTAACTAACAAAAGAGCTCAATACAACCGTAGAGCAGACCTAGATACACCTAGTGAGCCAGACAAACCTACCTAGGTTTCACCTAAACGGATCGTCAGGGAAAGCTTGGCCAAACTATCCTACGATCCGCATTTGGAAACCGAACCTATAAATATAAAAATATATATATATATATATATATATATATATATATATATATATACACACACACTATATATATATATATATATATATATATATATATATATATAGACAGAGAGAGAGAAGAGAAGAGGGAGAAGGAAGAATGGAGATTGGTAAATAGAGGAATATAGAGATAAATGCACATAAAAATTAAAAATACGAGCAAAAGAAAGAGGGAAAAAATAATATTAATTGCCAGAAACATACACGCATATATATATATATATATATATATATATATATATATATATATATATATATATATGCATGAATGAAATTTAAGTGAAGGATTGATAGATTGCGATACGTGTGTGGGGGTGAGTAGAGAACAGATTGTAAAAAGGAAGACAGTTTGATTGATACGTAGTGTTTTAGTTTTGTGTAGCACGAGGTAGAAAAAAAATGGTGAGAGAATGGCGGAAAAGGTTAGAGAAGAAGGTGTATCAGAGGTACAGAAAGAATAAGGACAGTTAAGGAAAAATTGAAAGGATAAGAGGAAAAAATAATCGGCTCGCCGGGAGAATCTAATCAATATGGAGGGAAATGAAATGTCAAACGGAGGAAAAAAAAAAAAAAAAGGAAAAAAATGTAAAAAAAAAAAAAGAAAAGAAAAAGAAGATGCGCACGTTTGATCATATACAAACAAATGCACATGCGCAATGGCGGAAACTTAGGCACACATTCATCCACAGCCACACATCGACGTGTGCAGATGCTGATAAAAAAAAACAAAAATCACACTGAAATATAAAAAACATTGCCACACACTCGAAAGAAAAGCTATATATATATATATATGCATGCTTTTATCAGTAAACAATCAATATTAAAGAAGAACATGCAGAAATAAGTTGTGTAGTCCGATCTTTCATTATTCCGACCGGCATTTGATCAAAACGTTTTATTCCAGTTTACTGTTTGTGTTTCTATTAATCCATTTCACGGGTTTAGTCCTGTCTGATCTTTTTCTTTTAATCCGAGCAATGTTTGATCAAAACGTTTTATTCCAATTTACCATTTGTCTGTAATTCTGTTAATCAGTTTCGCAGGTACAAGTCTTAAAAATCGTTTGGTTTACATTCAACAATTTGTATTTCTAATAATCCGCAGCAGTGGTACAAGACGCATTCACCTAATGTTCTTTTTATCCGAACACAACTTAATCAAACCGTTTTCCTTTCTCCGCGGCAGGTGTATAAAAGGTGCGTCAAAATATTTTGCTGAGCTGTCACTACGTAATCTAAACCCGTGACCCCAGTGACATTTGACATTCACTAGTCCGATTAAACGGCTGGTCCGGCTTTTCTCGCCAATCATGCAGCCAGGACACGGATTAGGCGATGTCGATGTAAGCATTTAAATATCCAGGAAATAAAAAAAAAAAAACAACTGCGCACACTGGTGCATGTACACACACACACACACACACACACACACACACACACACACACACACACAGAGTAACACCCTTGCTTCTTTGTGACTTTATTGTCTTGCTTGGTGTCAAATGATTACCCCCATATATTTATATATATATATATAGGGGGTAAATCGTTTCCAGACTGTCTTGGGTTGACGATAGCTGGAACATAGCAGTGCTAGTATGAAATAAATTATATCCACATGAAGTAATTTGGGATTTTTTGCTGTATAAAATATACGCTCTGTTATTCTAAATACATTGGCTTGTTTGTGGATGAGTATTAATATCTAATATTGCTAGTATACACCTGGATTATATACCAACGGATCTATTACCTGTACTATATATATATATATAGATAGATAGATAGATATACAGGGGCTGCAAAAGTAGGTATACTGTAAGTATTATACCAGTATTACCAATATTATAATTGTGGTTCTAGTATTCCTTTAATTCATTAAAATCATTTTTATTATTTTCATTTTCATAATTTTTTATTATAATATATTTATTATAACTGTTACTTTTTTAATAATAATAATAATAATAATAATAATAATAATAATAATACCTTGAAATAGAAATCTCGAAAATGTGGCATATTGGAACATCAACAATCCCTGTTGTAGTTGGAGCCCTAGGATTGGTTGGAAAAGATTGCAGTAGACTAATTGAAGGGATTCCTAGAAGCTCATGCCTCAAAGAGATACAAAAAAATTGTTTTGACAAGTACAGCCCACACTTTACAAAGGGATTTATCTATGTAATTTTTTTTTCTCAGTGGAAAGTGTCATGATGCCATTTCTAACCTTTGGTCTCTGGGCGGGACCCGGAAAGAAATGTGTAAACGCCAGAAATCAAAGGAAATAATAATAATAATAATAATAATAATAATAATAATAAATGTTTTGGAGATAAAAAGGAGTGTGTGAATGCCAGGGTAAACATTTTGAACATTTGAGGGATTGATATGCTTCTATTGATATGTTTGTATAATCAATACAATATCTTGAACTCACGGTTTCCTTTTCATTATTATATACCTACTTTTGAATTATCCTCTATATATATATATATATATATATATATATATATATATATATATATATATATATATATATGTGTGTGTGTGTGTGTGTGTGTGTGTGTGTGTGTGTGTGTGCCTATGTGTGCATACGCATATATATAAAAGAATAAACACAAACTAAAAATTCTCTTAAGCTATTTATATCAAAATTGTATTTCCCCAATACAATTCTTGATATATGAAAATACATATTGTTATTATCTCATATAATCGTTTATAAGTTATGAAGGAGGGTAAAGGCCCAAAAGTTTAGTGCATTTCTTTTACCATGTCTCTCAGTCAGTAATCGCTTGGAACCAATTGAATAAATTCATTCTGCGGCGAAAAATGTCTTTGTTTCGGATCAGCTGACGAAATCTCTTGCGGCCAATAAATTTCTTTGTCTCAGAGCGAATGACATAATAAATGGCAGTGAATGAAATTTTTTGTCTTAAAATATTTTCCTGATAAATTTGTTCGTCTCGGGAAGTTTTATGTGATATCTCGTAGCGTGAGATTTCTGTTCACGAGAACGGCCGATAAGATATCTTTTTCATGAAACAGTTGACGACATATTTTTTTTCGATACAACATCACATATTAACGTCGATAATCGAAGTGAAAGCAAATTCGAGTAAACTGTAACATCTACTGGGAACAAACAGCTTGCATCCACACAATACTAGCTCAGGGAATACACAAAAGTAGAAAGTGGGGGGTGAGACAGGGATGCGATTTGTCAATGGATTTATTTAACCTATAACAGTGAGACGATAGCTGGGAGTTTACAAGACCCTCGACTCGTGCGTCTATGCACCGGAGGACTGGCCAGCAAAGCAGCCTACGCACCACCACTCAGCGTCGTGTCCGCGGCGACGTCCTGATGACCACCCTGCTAAAGTCTGCAAACTGGAGACAACCTCGCAGAAGACCTCGAAGTCGCTGGAAGGACGTCGTCCGCCGGGGCCTCCAGCAGACCAATCTGGCGCTGTTCCGACGCTTTGTTAAGACCATGAGAGCTGGTGGGGACAATGTGGCTCTGGTGGACTAAACACCTTTATGGCATGATATTTAGCAGTGGCAGCAGTAGCAATATTCTTCTTCGTAAGACCCTCAGCCAGAAGGGAGGGTACAGAAACGCACCCCTCCAAGAAATAATTACTTCTTTCCAATTTCTTTCTCACGTTATTACCAATTAAACTCTAACAGATCACGAATATATATACATTTATATTTAACTCACACTCTTTGGGCCCTGTCACTGGATCTAACTAACACCTTTACCCAAGGACACATGGCAGAGTGGATAAAGGTGTTAGTGGATAAAGGTGTTAGTTCAATACCTGGTTAAGGCGGTGGAGAACTTTGAGAGGGAAATTGACAGGAGATAACTGGCATCCATTAGACATAGCACGTGGAACTAGAACAGTCTACCCCAGTGAGCGAAATAAAGGGTTCAGTTCGACATTCCAACCACCGGAAGAAGGTCGGAGCGTAAAACGGATGAAACGTCGTGATAAACATGGCGACAACGATGAGAACAATAGTTCGAATAATGTAAATAGTGAAAAGAATGAAAGTTGTTTAGAACAACGACCGCCCACATGCTGAAGAGACATGGCATGTGAAAGATGAAGAAAAAGAGGAAAAGGAAAATATTTTTTCCCGAAACCCCCCAACGATAAAAGAAAAACACCTGTGGTTTTGCTAGCGGCGGGGTTGCGGATCAAAAAAACAGAATTTAAAAATGCGAAAATATCGCAGACTTAAGTTGTGAAATAGTTTCAGTTTTAAGAATGGATGTTGTATTCAAGTCGTGAGTAATAGTAAGCCTTTTTTTTTTTACTTACATTGTTCACTGTTACCCTCGTCTTCATTGCCATATTTACAACGTTTCGACCGTTGTAAGTTCCGACCCTCTGCACCGAACTGTTTATTTCTTCCACCGATGTAGATTGTTCTAGTTCCACGTGCCATGCCTCTTCTGGGATGTCTCAGTTATTTCCATCTAACTTAACTCTCCTAGTTTTGGTTCACCAATTTTGTAGCCTGGGATTGAACTCACAACTCTTTGGGTCTAGTCACTGGATCTAACCAACCGCTTTATCCACTGGGCAATGTGTCCTTGGGATGAGGATAACAGTCCGAATAATGTAAATAATGTAAGTAATCATAATACCTCATCTCAGAGATATAGACAGAGCTTTATTTTTACTGACCTTTCTTAGAATTTATTTATATGTAAGTATAAAAGACTCTTTTACATTTGTAGCATTAACCCAGAAGCAGACAAGTGGACTGCAGGAGATGAATACAAAGAATTTCAAAGAATCGGTGTAAGACGTCTTAAGTCTCGTGCGGATACTTTGAAATTTCTTTCTATTTCTTTCTTTTTCTTTAAAGCTGGGTTCCTTCAGGCGACCAGATTTACTCAGATTCATTTTCTTCGTCATCGGTGAACTAATATGGCTTCTTAGTAAATAGAGTGGAGTGGTATCTTGTTGTCTTCTTTCACCTAGACTGGCTGCCACGAAAGGCTAAATACTTCAGTCGACTCTGCTAGTTATGACATAGTTGGAGGTAAAAGAGCTAAGTTCATGTCGTGCTTAAGTCTAAGGCGGAAATTGAACTCGGATCGCTGAATTCATTCCCAGTGCCGATAACCGATATATTTGGTAAAGGAAAATCGTATTGGTCTGACGAGGAAACGATTTTAAGTAACTAAATCAGAAAAAATAATAGATATCCACGAAGCTTAACTAAAGTAAGTAGCTATATTTGGAAGATTGTGTTATGCCAAATCATTCAGTTATTGGCTTCCTGCATGTCATCAATAAAGCTTGTCTGCTCTGGGAATAAAAAAAAAAAAAACAGAAAAAATAAAACCCGGGCTCGAACACTGACCACTATATGAAACTATATCGGACTGACCAGTACCGAAATTAGTACCAATGCATGGAAAAAAATTATTTCAAGATATAGACGATCATGATCCCCAACAGTTTCCTTTACGTTAATTACTATTTTTTCTTGAGAGAGATAGAGAAATGGTTTACAGTTTAAATTTTTTATAGAGATATATGTTGGTTTTGGAAAGAAGTATATCTTTTAGGAAAAGAGATATTTAAAAAGAAAAGATTTCCTTTTTATATCTATTTATATTGTCTTTTTACAGATATATTTTCATGTAATAGCTGGATTTTTATACACCCACACGCCCCCACTGATAGGACATTAATCCACAAATATAGCATATCTTAAAAATTTATTTTTCATATATATATATATATATATATATATATATATATATATATATAAACTTTCCTGACGATCCGTTTAGGTGAAACCTAGGTAGGTTCGTCTGGGTCACTAAAAATATATATATATATATATATATATATATATATATGTAAAGTTATCTCATTTACCTAACCATATATATATATATATATATATATATATATATATATATATATATATATATATATGTCGAGTTATCTCATTTACCCAACTATATATATATATATATATATATATATATAAATGAGATATCTCGATATATAGGTGATAAATGAGATGACTCGATATATATATATATATATATATATGAGATAACTCGATATATATATATATATAAATGAGATAACTCGATATATATATATATATATATATATATATATATATATATATATATATATATATATATATATATATATATATATATATATATATATATATATATAAGGCGTTAGTTAGATCCAGTAACAAGACCTAAAGAGTGTGAGTTCAATATCCGGTCAAGGCAGTGGAGAACTTTCAGAGGGAAATTAACAGGTGATAACTGATAACTGACATCCATTAAACATGGCATGTGGAGCTAGAACAGTCTACCCCAGTGAGCGAAATAAAGGGTTCAGTTCGATTTTCCAACCAGCTTAAAAGGCCGGAGCGTACAACGGCCGAAACGTTATAATAATAATGGCGAGAAAGATGAGGACAATAGTCCGAATAATGTGCATAATATCTCATCTCAGAAATATAGACAAAAATTTGTCAATTTCAAATCTTTTCATTTGTACACCGTTACTTATAAATTCCGTAATAAAAATGCTTGCAAGACAGATTTTCGGCTGGTAGTAATAATAAGTGGGACATTTCACGACGGACTGTTTACTCCAAAGCCCAGTATAAATTATGTGTATGTATGTATATTTATGCGTATATGTATTTATGTTTATATATGTGGGGACGTAGAAAATACTTAGGTGGGTGTACATGTGCGTGGGGTGGTCACGAGGAGTGATGGACCTGAAGTCTATGAGGAGGACAACTGATATACCCCTCACATCAGTGCTAATCCGGATTCACTCGCATCTGCTTGTCTCTGAGATTCCTGGCATTGTCAGTGTGGTGTTGTGCAAGCTGTACGCGACTATAATCTCAGCACGAACATTGTTGATATCTTCGCAATCGCTACTGAACTTATTATAGACTTGCCCTAGTTTCTGAAGTGTCGATGGCGAAGTGGCGCGGGTACAGGTTTGATGGACTGGGAGTACGGAGCTGCTGATCTAAACGATGGCGGTCTTTGGTAGATATAGTCGCTTGCCTATCTATGGCGTCAAATTAGATCTGTACTACGCGGGAAATGACATACACACAGAAAACCTACCGAAACTGCTTCGGCCTTACCTGTCACATGAAAAGCTACAAACAAGCTGAACAGGCCAGAGCCTGTACAAAACAACTTCTATAATAAGCCCTTGCAAGTAACTTGTGGTTTCAAGAGGCCTTCATTGACGTTCTCACGAGAAGTATAGACATTGATCAACATTCTTAGCGATGGGCATACTCAGTTAACGAGTTGACAGCCATCAATTGAAAGAAAAGAAGAAAAAGAGAAAAAATAAGAGAGAAAAGGTTAAAGAGTGAGTGTAAAGTGAAAAATCGATGAAAAGGACAACGAAGACATTGTATACACTATGAAAAAAACAAAAACTTACACCAATGAAAAAAGTCATATAAAAAAAGAAAAAAAATCAAGACGTATAAACAGCCAGTTGCTGATTCCTTCTGAAAAATGGACGGAGTGATCCTCGGAGGGTCCGTCTATGAAATTCTAGAGTCGGGATGCTGATGGTAACATCAATCAGCTAAGTGACAAACCGTGTTTACAGTAGTATTAATTTCTCTTTCTCTCTCTCTCTCTCTCTCTCTCTCTTTATATATATATATATATATATATATATATATATATATATATATATATATATATATATATGTGAGGGTGTCTTAAAAATGTTCTGACTTTTTGACTTCCTATAACTTCTTGTTTTTTTTCTTCATTTCATTTAATATTTATTTTAAATCGTTAATCTTCTTTCTAAGTAAATAAACGTCAATATTTCTTAATTTTAACTATAAATCCTGTTTGCAAATCAATAAATCAATTATTGTCATTTAAAGAGTGAGTACATTTTTATGATAACCTGTATATATATATATATATATATATATATATATATATATATATATATATATATATATATATATATTGAACCATTTAGAACATTGCCAGAGGGCTCATTTTCTTTAGGTTCTCTCGAGTGCACAGGCCAGTAGACGTAATAAGCATTGTTTAAAAAAAACGAGCCTTCTACTCAAATAGGGATATCCACTAAAATTAACGTTTGGAATAAATATATATATATATATATATATATATATATATATATATATATATATATATGTTAATAATTACACATATACTTACGTTTACAGTACGACTCAGATTTTTATAATTTTTGCCAATCATCAGGTACAAAAAGTTACGAACTGTTAAAAATAACTATATTGAACAGTTCGTAACTTTTTGTAATGATCATTGGCAAACCTTGAAAACTGAGGTTGTTGTAAACTTAGGTATATGTGTAATTATTAATATATATTCTTTATAGCTCTGTTTAACTACATTGAACACTATTTTGTCTGCACCATGATTCAATAAATAATTATTTGCTCACCTGTCTGTGTACGTAATCGCTGACATATATGGTTGATCATATATCTCTTTATTTAGATAATTTCTACACACACATACACACACACACACACACACACACACATATATATATATATATATATATATATATATATGTGTGTGTGCTGCTTTCCTCGTCGTAGCGTAAGGGTTACAAAGTAGATCGCGTATGTCGTAGCTGAGTAGTGAGTACGATGCTTACTGATTGCCTCTTGTGTCTAAACTAAGCTACGTTTAACAAATAAAATCTATATATTTGTATGTGCGAGTGTTTGTGTGTGTTCAGAGTTTCACACCTAATGAACTCTGTATTCTATATTAAATTATCTCCCTTGGTTGAATCGCAAGAAAAGAAATTGAAAGACGAATGGAATTATCATTGATCATTGACCAGTAAAATTTGTGCAATTAACGTGTCGATCTTCAATGTGTCCATGATGAGTTCTTATGCTCGAGCTGAACCCCTGTTAGCTACAAACAGTAATTTATAACTTGTTTAGATTTCTTACACTTATTCTTCTTTAAGAAGACCGTACTTTGGACTGGTAACATTCATCATTGAATACATAAATATGAGTTCTTTTTAAAATCGGAACCTAACTTTCTTTCTCAACATTTAATAAGCCTTTGAGACAGGTGTGACATTTATGATGTATTAAATATCGTATATTTTTCAAGATTCAGACAGAACTAATTGGTGACATGCAGGAAGCTTTTTAACACGCTCGGCACCGAAGGATGTTAATTAACGTTTATTAATTAATGTCTCCGTTTTGGACAGTCGCGCTTCGTGTTCATTTTGTTCTTCACTGCTTTCTAGTGACGCTATTCTCTGGCTCTTGGCCTTCAGAGTTCAGAGAAATATAGGTAAACGTGTTAAAATCGCTAAATGTTTAACTTGCATCTTATAGCATTCACAATGTTTGCCGTGTGCCTGAATAAACTAAGCTTTGTGAATTCTATAAGACGCAAGTTAAACATTTAGCGATTGTTAACATCTGCATTGTGGAAGCATTCCCTCGGGAGTTTGGGAAGAAACTAACCGAATGGAATTTTCTTCTTGCCAATAGATTAACGTAAGAGGGGTGGGGGGAGAGGAAAGAATTGCAGATTATGATGATATGTCGGTTAGATAACACTAGACTTGAAGAGGTTATGATCGTAAAAATTGGTAGTGATTCTTCACAAAACCCCGTTTGAATGAAGCTACTTTCTACCCAAAGGAATACTAATAGAATAGGGGTGATTGATCTTCGTGTATAAGGTATGACGGGTATTACCCTGTTAAGTTGAATGAGTAGTAGCGGACCTACATTGTTGGAACCGCGAAGCGTAAACAAATATGGAAGCCCCTTTGCAACCAAGAGCAACAGATCCGAGGATCCAACTGCCAAAATATAATCTTTGAATAGATTCTCTGCTTAAAAAACCCATAAAGCAGAATGTTCGGCAGCTGCAGGCACCTCCCTAAATTTTGACCAACTACATGGAAATTTTGAGGTCATATAAAATTAGTAGAAACATTCCCTGTATAATGTTCGATCAACCATTTAATATTTGCCACTGACTTAGGAGCAGTGACAAAGAAGGAGATATTGTTGAAAAATAAATATCTATTGAGAAAATAAATGTTGTTTTCACCATTAGATTATGTACTTATTGTTTCTTTTTTTAAGCATTTGTTATTGTGGAACACACCTATTCTATTGTTAATAGACTCTCCCACCTATAATAAGTAGGAGTAGTAGCAGTCTCTAAGTCGCGCAGTGAGTTGGTCAGTCAGTCGATGTCGGACGACCGTTAGTCGGATACTAATAGTATCAGCGACCACCACTAGATTTCTCTGCATCATTGCCTATTATATCGTTCCTAACGTTTTGTACGTCGAACCTATTTTAGGACCGACTTAGTGAAATACAAGCCTCCACTGTGAAACTACTCTACAACAGCATTTTACCCCAAGTAAGGCGGGATGCCACTATTACGCAAGGGATTACCGAGTGGGAGCGAGACTAAAGAGGCGTGATGGGGGAAAGGATGAAGAAAAGGACAGGGAATAGGTCAGGGTGTCTGGAGATGTCGATTGACATTACATTTGAATAGTTGGAGATTATAGCTATCAGGGAAACAAGAAATAGAAAGGGAATTCCACAGATGGGAGGTGCGAGACATGAAGCTATTGGAGTAGAAGAGACGGCCATGTTTAATCGTTTAACCCAAACATGTGTTATCATGAAAAAATATCATTAAGAGTTAACTGCCACCAATCAGGATAAACGGAGGTCCTCTCGGGGAAGCACTGCACATTGAAAGACTGTTGGGTCTCAAAATGGCACTCTCCCTCCAGGGTAACTCTTATGATCCATTACAAGGATACAGGTAAAATGGTTAGCTCCCTGTATGACTCCAGTAAGTACCTAACTCCTCCTGCTATTCTCTAGCGTTAAAAGAGCCTGATTAGGACAAATATGGTGCACTGTTGTCATATTTGGTCGGGATCTGCTCTGACCTCAGTCTTCAGTTTGGATAGAGCCCAAAAGCGTCTGCGAGCCATTGTGGGTCACGAATTATTCTCAACCTCTCTTCCACAGGCGGGAAGTGTTAAGGCTCTCGCTGCTCTACCTCTACTTCCATGGAAAGTGCTCGGACGAACTACATTCTCTGCCCTCTCCCCACCCAAGGCAAACGTTCACAGCAAGAACACGTCATACCACTTACATTGTAGCAAACCACACACATTCCCTCCGTATTCCTTCGGTGAGAAGTAAGTTCCACTCGAACAGCTTCTTCCCGCGAACCACTGCCCTGTGGAACAGATGTTTCCCCGATCAGTAAAATGTTAACCTCTTCAAGGCTCGGGTTAACTGTTATCTCCCACTCCTATACACAAAAACGTAACCCTCTACTTCGAGTGGCCCCTGGCCCTTGTAAACTTGGTAATCCGTATGGGTAATTCCAAAGAGGATGAAATCCGGAGAGTTCAATGTTAAATCAGAGCGATTAATTTAACTTAATGAAAGCAGACAATTTTAAGGGTCCATGGTTATAATTTATTTCTCCAGGGAATTGTTTTTTCCCTGATTCATCAGACCACACTTCCAAGGATGAAATAATGAATTTAAATTTACATATAATTTTTTAAACACTTTTGAGGTGTAATATTAATTTGATGTAAAGTGATATAGACAGAGGTGAGAGATAGTGTGACAGACATGGTCGAAATTAGAGAGGGAAGGGAGAGATAGGAATTTAAATTTTAAATTTATCTTTATTACAATATTTAATAGTGAGGAAGGGGTATATATATATATATATATATATATCGAAATGCATTTAGAAAAATTTGTTCAGAAATACGTGACTTCGTGAAGATGCCTGACGAAAATGAAAATGAAATGGGGAGACGAAAAAAAAAAAAAAACTAGAGAAGAAGGGCGTTTTTGAGATGAGTGTGTCATTGTGGGAGTCTGGAGCTGAGTTTTTAGATAAAATGTGGCATTAAACAGGTTCGCAAAAATTTCTACATTGGCTGATGCGAAAAAGGTTTTCTATCAGGGTACTTTTCGTGGTTGCATCAATAAATCTGTAGCCACACAATGAAAAACGCACGTATTTTCCACAGAAATATCCATCTTTGATCACAATGCCCTTCTTTTTTAAACGCACTTAATTCTGTTGGTAATATTAATCACACTAATACACTCTGATTATCGACTTATCGACTGATTTATCGATTTACCCTCGTATGGTTGCGCGGACACTATTTCCATTTCCCTCTTCATATACATATGTGAAGGGATTTTACTGAAAAGTTCTTGACCCGTTACCCTTACCAAATTCAATATTTCTATGACCAGACATTGGAATACTGATTTAGAATAGCGGACTGACTTAGTAAATTTTTAGCGGTTCCTCACACAACACACACACACACACACACTGAATGAAAAACTGAGGAAAAGAATGAAAATGGTTGTTGACTTCACCCGAGAAGATTACGAAAGAATGAAAGAAAAAAGAAAAGAAAAAAAGGAAGCAATGTCAACAACCAATCATCATTCATCAAGCGAAAAGAAAAATAACACACTCATACAACAATAAAAGTACAAAAAATCGAGAAATATCAGCAGTTTAACTCTGTTCTCACGAGTGGTCACATATATGTAGCCACGAAATTTCGAAGAAAATATGAGTTAAATAAAAAAAACAAACTTTTTCATATTAAGTCTATTAACACTCTGTCTTTGGGTCTGTGATATTGAGCACTCTACCATAAAGCCAGATTGTCTTAAATGTTTTTAGCAGCAAATGTAGTAAAGGTGGTAACAAATTTGTTGCTATATAGTCCTAATGGATCTTAATAATATAAAATATTAAAAGTGATCCCCAAAAAGAGCTCAATGTATTTATTATTACAGAGCAAATAATTAATAAATCGTAAAATCCAAAATCACCTCATATGGGGAATAACCTATTTCGGCAGACGAAGATATCGGTCGTCTGTCTTATTAACCCCGGTATAGACTGAGTTCATGTCAGAATATAAATTTAGCGGTGAAAGCTAAAATAAATAAATAAATACAAACAAAAAAAAAAGAAAAAAACGCCAATCGAAAAACTAATAGAGAATTTATCCATTTCAAAGTTTCAGTCAGACGAAAGGCAAGAGACACGGGTCAGGGGAGGGTAGAAGGTATTTGTCTTAAGGAGAAGAAGTTTTATAAAATTAAACCCGAATATTAATCTTATGACATTGATTTGAGGTTATATGAAGAATGAAATGTTAAT
>CAHIKZ030002202.1:222500-235000 GCA_903632075.3 Acanthosepion pharaonis
GACATTTGGATATCCCAAAACAATTTTTGAAAATTCTTTAAGGTAGAAGCCTCTGGAAGAACCACTAGTGGTATATATTGGTACGAACCATGAACAAACTTATAGGTCAAGTTGTTGGAAACTCCTCGGTCACCATCCAAGCCAGTGACTTGCATCACTGGGCTATCCTGAAAAGAACAAAAAAAGAAAAAAAATATATTAAGTGGTTTTTCAATAGATCGTTGGCTTAGCAAAATCATAACAATAAATATAAATACAGAATCAATAATTAAACGTCAGATAACGGAAAATAATAATAATAATAATAATAATAATAATGTAATGACAAAAAGACCACAAACAAAAACGGTGCCTCCTTATTGATATGGCAGTCCCTGCTGACTGCAATGTATCTTTGAAGATATTCAAAAAGCTGTCAAAATACCTTGACCTTGAAATAGAAATCTCGAAAATGTGGCACATGGTAACATCAACAATCCCTGTTGTAGTTTGAGCCCTAGGACTGATTAGAAAAGATTGCAGTAGACTAATTGAAGAGATTCCTGGAAGTCCATGCCTCAAGGAGATATAAAAAAATGTTCTGACAAGTACAGCCCATACTTTACGAAGGGCTTTATCTATGTAATTTTTTTTTCTTTTTGTCAGTGGAAAGTGTCATGATGCCATTTCTAACCTTAGGTCCCTGGGCGGGACCCGGAAAGAAATGTGTAAACGCCAGAAATCAAAGGAAATAATAATAATAATAATAATTCCATGCCTCAAAGAGATACAAAAAATTGTTCTGACAAGTACAGCCCACACTTTACGAAGGGCTTTATCTATGTAATATATATATTTTTTGTCAGTCGAAATTGTCATGATACCATTTCTAACCTTAGGTCCTGGGGGGACCCTGAAAAAAAATGTAAACGCAAGAAACGGTCAAAATAATAATAATAATAATAATAATGATGGTGATTATTTTAATTTTTTAAACCGGGTCAAAATAGCGAAAAACACAATAGAAATTCTGACAGAATCCCATTAGTTATCAACTCTGCACCGAAATTTTATTGAAATTTCGAAAATACCACACGACAGCTATGAACATATTGCGCAAAAATATCCACGTTTTAAAGAGATTTTTCCCAACTCGACTATCGTTTCTTTTAAAAGAAATACAAGTATCAGGCAAATTTGAACACATGTAAGCATCTAGACTCAAAACAACATTGGAGTTTCGGATTGCTGTACCCACGAAAAGAGGAAAACCTGTTCATTGCGCAACAACGTGAATCAACTCAATTCTATCACAAATTCAAAGGGAAATATCACAATTTCTTCAGATTGTACTGATTCCCATTTAATATACGCTGTGAGTTGATTTATGTGGGTTGCCCAACGTAAAAATTAAATAAAAGATTAAATGGACACAGGTATGATGTCAGACCCAACAGTGTAACATCAACGGAGTTTGCAGATCATTTTATTACAAACGACAGTAATTTCGACAAGCATTTTAAAGGTGTACACTGAAGAAGAAGTATTCAGAATCTACCAACCTTTCGACCCTAAAAAAAACATGAGGATACTTACGTATGGAAATTACTGACTTTCTGCCCCGTGGGGGGGGGAAGGAAAACAAAATGTTAGGAGAGTTCCATATTGTTTATATTAAGCTGTTTGATTAATTCCTCTTAATAACTGATCAACTAATACAAAAGTTGAAAAAGATGACCATCATATAACGCACATTTCAGTTGCCTGTCTTCAAGCTGACGGCGTTTCATTCGTTTTGACGCGTTGATTACAAGTACGACCGTTTCTTCATTTCAAGACAAACAGCGTTTCCACAAATATTTATAATGTTTTTTAGATTTATATATTTTTATACTGGAAAAATTGTTTTAAAATGTAACTTGAAGATACATTTTGTTGAAATATTGTTTAACATTGTTAAACACTGTTTTTTCTTTTTTCTTTTCTAAAATCGCGTTGAAAAATGGAAGCGTTACGTCAATCATTTTGTTTGCTAATAATAATAATAAAATTCAAAAAGAAACATTACAATTTCTTTAAAGGTGACAATTGTACTGTTTCTCATTTGATATATGCCGCGCAATGTACTAAACATGAGTTGATTTATGTAGGCTGAACAAGAAAAAAAGTAAAAAAAAAATTAAAATAACGGTCGCAGGAGTGATGCGCAATAGAACAATGTCGTATAAACAGAACTATCAGAACATTTTATCACAAACGAATTTAAATTCGACAGACATCTTAAGGTATCAAGTGACGCTGAAATTTGATGGCATTTCGAAAATACTACAGGCAGCTATAAACAAAATTATTCACGTTCTAAGGAGATTTTTTCCAACCCGCCAATCCTTTCTTTAAAACGAAATAAAAATATCCGACAAATTCTAACGAATACAACCGATCACATTCAAGACTCTATTGGAGTTTCCGATCGCTGTACTAAAAAAAAAAAAAAAAAAAAAAAACAGTCATAGAAGGAGAGAGCCCTGTTCTTTATGCAACAAAATCAATTCTACCAAAAATTCAAAAAAACATTACCGAATAATAATTATAATAATTTTATTATAATTCTACCTGTTCCTTCCTTAGTCTATTAGTTAGCACGTGCGTGCGTTACGTCCTACAAATACCTCATAAATAATAGACTATACCGTTTTGATTGCGTGGAAAGATGGAAAAAAGACATATCAAAGACGCTACTTGCTTTCAACGAGGAAATGAAAGAAAAAATAAAAAAAGAGAGATAGAAGAAGCGATAACACTCCCACGTGTTTAGCGCTTTTTTTCAAAAAGGGAAAAAGTTGTCAATTTCAAATCTTTTCATTTGTACCCCCTTACTTCTTTAAATAACGACCAGCATTCATATTTATGATTGTTATTACAATATTTTGTTAAAGTTATTTTATGACGTACGGTGGCCGTTAATAATTAAGTATAACTCAGGACATCATTATTAAGATAAAACAGTATTTAATTACAACCGCAAACTTAACAAGAACAAAGAAGTAAAAGTCAACCAAATATAATTAACCATTTAGTAGCGCGGCTCGACTTAACGTCCTGCAAATCCTAAAACAAAAGCCAAATCGTCGACGCGCAATAATTCACACTAATTCGACTGGATAGTTCCACTCAATAGTCACTCAATAATCACTCCAGTCAGTAGCCTGACACCGATATTTATACACCTGGCGGGAAATATATATTCATGTCCAAAGTGTCACGCTCGAACCTCGGTGTCGGTAGTTACTCATTTTCTTTCTCTATGACAAGTTGTTAAGCTCAAATATTTAACGATGGCATGGGGGAATTTCTACGGATATTCTATTGTCATAGAACTTGCCATGAGCTTACTCAAACATTAAATTAAGAATTAAGATTCATTAGAAAATTAAGATAGGAAAACCGTGAAATTGTTATTGCTATTTCTAGTAATAATAATAATAATAATACCTGAAGGTATGTCATAATTGGCTCCATCTGCAAGGTTATGTGTGCTTTTATCAAAGCTTCTTCTCATATCGCATATATTTAGCTATATTGACTTTTCCTGGCATACCCTTTCAGATTCGTTATCAGTCGGTAAGGGTATACCAGGCATTACGCTTCGTATATTTGTATCCTTCCATCACTTTGTTGGCGTACCATTTTCCAACTCAGTAATAATAATAATAATAATTGTCAGGTTGCACGGTATTGGCACGCACTGAACATAAAACCAGGCATGGCAGAGTGGACCAATATTTGCACTGGAAAAG
Source organism: Acanthosepion pharaonis (assembly GCA_903632075.3). Classification (NCBI taxonomy): domain Eukaryota; kingdom Metazoa; phylum Mollusca; class Cephalopoda; order Sepiida; family Sepiidae; genus Acanthosepion; species Acanthosepion pharaonis. The sequence goes on from CAHIKZ030002202.1 coordinate 226,277, forward strand.
CTGCAACTTCCACGGAAAGGAAACTGCAAGAAATTGGTATGAACACCACCCAGACCATGGAGATAGAACCTGTAAGAATTTTATGGGACTACACAATACACAGAGACAGAACAATCAAAGCTAATCGCTCTGACATCGTGATTAGAAACCGCAAACATAAAAAGTGCCTCCTTATTAATATGGCAGTCCCTGCAGACTGAAATGTATCTTTGAAGATCTCCAAAAATCTATTAAAATACAAGGACCTTGAAATCGAAATCTCAAAAATGTGGCACATGAGAACATCAACAATTCCAATTGAAGTTGGAGCCCTCCGGATTGATTAGAAAAGATTCCAATTGACTTATTGAAGGGATTCCTGTTAGCCTAAAAGAAATAAAAAAGATTGTTCTCACGAGTACAGCCAACACCTTAAGAAGGGCTTTATCTATCTAAAATATGTATGATTTTTTTAATTGCTCAGTGGAAAATGTCAGGATGCCATTTCTGACCTTATCTCTATGGTCGGAACCCGGAAATAATAATAATAATAATAATAATGATAATAATAATAATAATGAATGTTCTGATGTTACACCAGGCATGGCTTTTATGGTTTCTGGTTTTAACTTGGGGTGTTAACATGTACTTATTTTGTCGTGGATTAAAACGAGTTTCAATAATTATACAAATTTTCTTGTCAGATGCCCGACATTAACCACTTAGCGATTTTCCCTAAGAAATAACAGGCAATATGCATCTCTTTTCGTAAACAAGAAAACTTTAATACTAAATTGGTGAGATTTTGTGAAATGAGTCGGGCAGAAACATTCTGAGAACCCATCTTGCACAAAGCAAAATGTATACTCATCGGTTATGCAACCTGATCCCACCTTTCTTAGTCATAAAATATTAAAGGGAGACGCCCCCCCCCAGAAAAAAGAAACCCAAAAACGAAAACACCATTGGTAATTAGGAGCGTACATTGTTTTTTTATGAATTTTGATTGCTTTCTTTGTATCTTATTGCTTTTATTGATTTTTAAAAACGGAGAAGACTTTCTCACATATGACAATAGAGGTAATTTTATAGATCAAAATTCGTGATTACTCATGCAGAAAATATAAGCAATTCAATTGCGAAATTATATTAAAATTGCCGTCATTTTCTGATGGCACGGGTCTTGTTAATTTTATATCGATTTTTTCACTTTTAATGATTTAAACAACAAACTACATTCTTAAAGCCAACAATAGAGTTAATTGGAGAGATAAAAGTCCGATATTACCCATGAAGAAAATATAACCTATGTAATAACAAAATTAAATAATTAAAACATCCTAATTTTTTACGTTAACAAATAATACTATTAATGCATTATGTAATGCGATTGAATAATTCATTTGATGATATAAATCATATAAAATATAAAGATATGTAAGGCTGTTCCGTTTCATTAAGTACCTGGCTACTCATCGTAGCCTCTACCTGTAATAAGAGCCAGAAAAGGTTGAAAATGGAGTACTGTTTTCATATCAGGGATGGAGCTACCGTGACCCCTGTTTCCAGTCTTGATAGAATTTAAAAGCGTCTCGGAGTCTTTGTTTGAGAAGAATTATTTTCCACCCTCCAACTTCTCTCTCTCATAGGCGGAATGTAGTAAGCCTCTCACTATTCTATCGTTATTTCCATAGAAAGTTTTCTAGGTTCCGCTAGATCTATCCTTCATGGCTAGAAACATACCATCCAGTAGTAAAAAAAAAAATTAGTGTTCACTTTTTATATATATATATATATATATATATATATATATATATATCTTTTCAATTGGAATTAAGATACCTTTAGTTAATGATCATTTTCACCTAGGAATTTTAATTTTTAAATTCGCAGGATTTTTCAAACTGTTTACGGTATCCTTTTGCAGTGGGATACTGACTAGTTGGAGAAAAGAGGGGAGGACTTTAAAAAAGAATGGTGGGAGATTATACCAACGGATTACTACCTATATATATATATATATATATATATATATATATATATATATATATATATATATATATATAACAAAACAATTTTTATTTAAAGTTTGATTTATATCTTAGATAAAAAAATAAACGAGGATTACTGGGCTTTTAATTTTAAAATTTTGTAAGTTGGCAACAACCAAACGTTATTTTGTATGAAAAATGTATTTTAAATACAAAAAAAAAAAAAAAAAATTGTATCTAAGATAGGCGTAATTTATATTTTGTATTTAAAATAAACGGGATTAATTGTATTTTTTTTTTTAAATTGAATTAAAATCAACGGATCTAAAAAAATTGTATATGCTCGACGTAAGATAAGTGAAAAACAGAAAAAAAAGAAAGAGTTATCATTTACGGTAAAAATTAATCTGGATCAACGTATTTCAACTCAATGTGCGATATCTTATATATATATATATATATATATATATATATATATATATATATATATATATATATATATAATTTTCAAGTTTTCAAAAATGCTGACGTTGATTCCATTGCATTTATATTTGAAGTCCAAAAAGTACTGGGCTTATGGCCATATCATGTTGAAACACTAGTTCTCGTACGATCACCAAAGTTAAGCCTGGTTAGAATCTAGATGGATGACTGCTTGGAAATAGCAATCTGGGGTGTGTGGGTGGTGTGATAGTTAACGGCTCATAACTGGAAGTCTAAGAGCTGACTTCCAATTCCAGACAGCTTTGTTTTATTTACTTACGCGCAAATACTCTTGGGAAAAATATGAAGCCACCTCCTCTACCCCAGCTTTGGGTTAATTATTATGACTTGTGTCAGTAAATCATTATTATTATCCAAAACTTCCTTCACTCTAAAAATATTTTCTGGCTTTACATAACCTGAAAATAGTGGATATGCTGTAAAAAAACAATCAAGCAATCAAAACCTAAAAGTACTGAACCATATGATCAACACTATAGACGATAGATTTTATATAGATTTTGTCTCTTAAAGTTATCCCTAGTATTGTTCTTTGTGTATTTTCGAAATTTGTTTTCAAGAGATTTCACTATTTACCATTATGCGTTCATAACTTCACTATAGCTGTCATTATATATTCTTTATATTTTAGACATATTCAATCCTAAGATGGCATTTCGCCTACAGTCACTTACCACTATAACTTGACTTCCCTCTGTCTTTTCTACAAATATTTTCATGGCAATTGTTCTGAGTTTGTTTCCTTTTTGGCACGTCGACAACATAAATTTAAGCCTACAACTAGATTGGCAGTTAGGTCTCATCGTTTTACTGTTGAACCAGGTGTAGATGCAACCGTATGTTCTATACTAATAGCTTCTTTTTTTTTCCTCATTTCTGGCCTATGGAACTCCCTTCCGATTTCTGGCATCCCTTACTACCTACAATCTTCAAAAAGTTAAATGCAACGCTAATCGCCACCTTATGTCTTCCTCGAGACTGCTCTTTTATTGTCCTTTCTCCTCACCTCGCCTCACTGAAATCTTCTCATTCTCTTTCACCTACCGTAATTACTTGCATCCCAGTGACGTTACCGGTTTATTTGGCGTGAAATAAAGCAAATATTGGCTTTTTTTTCATTATATCTATATTTTCGCATGATGTTTCTCAGCCTATCGTTAAACGTTGCTTTATTTATTTGTCGGACAATTTATGGGCAATACAAAGGAATATACAAATGAAAAAATTACTAATAGACCCTCTGAATTAATTCCAGTAGATAAAATACTGGCAATAACTAACAGTGACCCAGTCTTATGCGATAAGCCCAAGCGGGCAACAAAGTCCAGGTAATTGTTTAAATATCTCAACCATTTTTTTTTTACCAAAACTATTTATGGTTTTGCTTTAGAGGATTTAGATGTCTAGTGTGTTAGCAATTGAATTCGCTAACATTTAAAGCCCAGCCAAATCAAATCAACTTAAAGTCACAGATTAGTTCCAGAGACGAACGTTGAGCTTGCCATGGACAGAACAAGTGAACAATGACCATCGACTTAAAGCGACAGAAACGTGGTTCCAGAGACAAACGCTGAGCATATCACAGATGGAACAGGCGAACAACGTCGATGTTTTACGGAAAATAGAAACGACAAGGAAACAATTAGAAAGAAAGTTGATAGTTCTATCACACGCCATGAGGAAAGAGGGCATGGAGAATTTAACACTCTCAGAAGACAGTGAAAACAAAAGAAGCAGTCAGAAAAAGGGAGAACTACTTAATAAATTTCAGTGAATCGATGGCAAAACAAAGCCAAATAGTGGTGGTGATGTGTCAAAAAGTTACTTAGAGGTAATAAAAGACAAGTTGTTGTGGAGAGTCACGATCGTCCATATTCTGAAGTGATATAGCACATAAAAGATGAACAATGGCTGACGGTATTAAAGTATTCACCGATGTGGATGAGTAAGACGAACGTGATGGCGTTTTTCCTGCTTCTTGAAGATTGCTCAGCTAAGAAAAAGTTTGTCGGACACGTAAGAGCTTTAATTCGGTAAGTTAATTGAAAGGAAGTCTTTGATGATGAGCCAATCCCTTCCTTGGACATATAACAACCTGACAGATGTCATTTCCTTTGTCGATTCAATCGATTCTGCCTTTCACTTTGGCGGAGGGTTTGCTGCTGGCTTGCATTTTCATATGTAAGTTGAAGGATTATCACACCGAGTGTACGTATTATATAAATCTGGGTTACATATTCTCAATTGTTTTGATATTTGGGTAATCTCCCACATCACACAACGTCGGTTCTTTCTCAAGTGATATCTTTTGATCGCTATAAATCTAAAATGCTTTACTTAACTGTGGATCATCCTGTCGACGAGACAAGAATGTGCCGACTGCATCACTTGTAGAAGTGAAAAGCAGCCCGAGTAAATACTTATAGACTCAGATATAAACAACCAATATTTATCTATCCATAGAGAAAATGTTCATAGACACAAATATGAAGAACAGTATTTACCTGTCTATATACCTGAGATGAGGTATTATGCTTACTTGTATTATTTACATTATTCGGACTGTTATCCTCATCTTCATTGTCATATTCACAACGTTTCGGCCGTTGTACGCGTCGGCCTTCTTCAGGCGATTGGAATTTCGAATCGAACCATTTATTTATTTATTTATGGTCTAGTTGATAAAGACGTTGGTTACATCCAGGGACTAAACCCAAAGAGTTGTGAGTTCAATACCAGGCCACTGAAGGTATGAACCAAAACTTGGAGAGTTGATTTAAAGGGAAATAACTGAGACATGTGGATGAGTCATGGGACGTGGAACTAGAACAATCGAAATAAAGGTTTCAGTTCTACTAACATTTACCTATTTTACAAACAGTTAAATACTTACAAACTCAAATAGAAACGAACACTATATACCTATACAAAAAAAAGAAAAAAGAAGTAAATGCTCATAGACCCCAAATAGAAAATCCCGATTTCTTATCTGTCTCTGAACCGAGAAAATGTTTATAGACTTAAGTATCAAGTATGGCAAAGTGGAAAAAGTTTTCGTGTAACGCGTTTCGTTCTTTACGTTTCATCAAACCAAAGTCATATTTATATTGATGCGACTACACATATGCACGCAAGGGAGATAACCCTGAGAATTTAAAAAAAATTTAAAATGATTCTCAGCGTCTCCTCACTTTAGTGCGCATGTGTAGTCGCTTCAACTTATAACATGACTTTAGTTCGATGAATTCCTAAGGGACTAAACACCTGACACGAAAACATTTCTACTTTGTCATGGTTTTCACTAAAATTGTTTTTGATACACAAAGTTTTTATATCATTTTCCGAGACTCAAGTATAAACGAAGAGTATTTACCTATCCGTGAACCAAGTAAATACTTACATACTCAGATACAAGTAACCGTTATTCATGTATTCCCAAATTAAGTAAATGCCTACAAACTCAAATATAAACGAACGGAAATTACCTATACTCAAATCAAGTAAATGCTTATAGACTCAAAAAACGAAAAAAAAAAAAAAATACCACCCACACAAATTGGTATATAAAAGAAGTACATTGAAAGGAGAATTGTCACGATGAAATTATAGTCCTGGGCATGACGATAAACTACATCCGGCAGCAGGGCCTTTGGTCGGTAGGTTGGAGGTTTTGAGTAGCGTGGAAACTCCACTTAATTGCTGTTATTTCCAGCTTCCCCTTGATTCGCAGTGGTAGCACCTGTTAGGGTCCTAGCTATGGGCAAATACTGAACTTACAAACAAAACAAAAGTCTATGAAAGTATAAAAATACATTTTTATAATAAAAATACAGCAACACATGTTGAATATAAAAAATTACCACCTACTATTTATAGCAAAATTACCACCAATATGTTTTATAGCAGAATTTCCAACAATGCATTTTATCCGTAGTTTAAGCCATAAGATTGTGCTTAAAATAATTCAGCATTAAATAACCCATAGAAGTTGATATGCTACTAAACAAAATCAGCCAACCAACCAAGCGATGAAATTAAAAAGCGATCTTTTAGATTTTAAAACTAAACACTCCTAATGCTATCTAGCGACAAAAACAGAACGAATATTATGTTGTACTAAATATATACTCATCCACATTGCTGAATTATATTTACAGTAGCGTTCCTGACAAAGTCTTCGTCAGACAAAGACTCAGGGGCCGAGCATTGTTTCTGGGATGAAAATCTCTCACCACTTATCCAAGCTTTCATAAAAACTCTCTTACAATGTTACCAGACTTAGTTGAACAATGTCAGTCGTTTGGCTTAAAATATGATTGCCACTCCTAACCGGATATCGTCTCTGTCTGTTTTGAAGTTTTGCAATATATTTACGTCGGAGTTGTTCATTCGTTTAAACCACTAATACTTCGAGGTTGAAGTAGCTACGAAATTGTGAGACGCAAACTTGACGAAATATATAATGGAGCGGACAATAATACGCTGACTTCGTAGATAGGTTTTACACAAAAGTTGGAGCACAGCTTACAAGAATTTGAATTTCGCTTTTTCTAACCGATGGCTTACGGTCAAATCACGTTGAAGCACCGAATCCTGCTCGATCATCGAAGTCAAGCCTGGTCAGTACGTAGATAAGTAACCGCTTGGAAATATCAGGTGCTGGAAGCTTGGATGTGCGCGCTGTACACTGGATATTGGTTCGGTATTGTTAATAGGAGAGCCGAGTTCTAATTCCAGTTGGGTTCGTTTTAGTCATTTACAGGCAAATACCCGTGGGAAAAGTATGAATCGACCTCTCCTCCCCAAAGTTATGGGTTAATTAGTAGGATATGTATCCGTAAATCGGTACTATTTCCAAAAAATTCTTACTACTTAAATCTATTTTCTGGATTTAAACAGCCTGAAAAGGGTTGATAAGCCGTAGAAAACGAATCAATCAATCATTAAAATTCTCGTACGTTCAGCGAAGTTAAGCAATGTCGAGCTTGGATGGGTGACCGCGTGGGCATACCAAGTGCTGTAAGCTTGGGTGTGCGGGTGGTGTAACGGATAATGACTATGAATTGTTAATAACGAGCCAAATTTCAGCTGGGGTCGTTATATTCGCTTACGCGCATATACCCTTGGGAAAAGTATGAAGCCACTTTTTATTCCCCCAGCTATGGGTTAATTAGTAAGACTTGTATCACTAAATCATTATTATCTCCAAAAAAATCCATGCATTCTAAAAATATTTTCTGGCTTTAAATAAGCTACAAAAGGTTGATAAACCGTAGAAAATTAATGAATCAATTTTCTAACCGAACGGAAACTACAAAAATCTTTGTAACCAATCAGAAGAAATATAAATATAACGGTCTAGTTAAAAAGTAATTTATCAGAAACCCTTATGGAAGACAAAATCAGGAAGCATCTTCCTGTTTCAGTATTTTTTTCGGATTATATAGCACGTATTGATTTACACGTTTCGTATCTGCTTATTTCTGACTAAAATGGTTCTTGAAATAGTAGCCACCAGACGCATTGTGTCTGGAATCAACAGTTCACCCCACAAAGTAGCGAAAGTTGTTGCAAAAATTCTAACTCTGTTCTTAAGCAATATCAACAAAAAACATTAAATACTCTGGTGACTTAATTCAGAAGATAAGAAACGTAAACATGGAAAAAAAGGTAATGCTAACTTCGATATCAAATCACTATACACAAAATATACCCGTTACAAAATGCCTTAACATATTAAAAAACACCCCAAAATGTCTAACGAAAAGGTTCCTCTACCTGTTCACAAAATTATAAAACTTTATCAACTAATCCCTAACCATTGTTACTTCTCTTTCAATAAAAAATTCTATGAAAAAATTCGGTTTTCGATCACCTATGAGTGGCATCTTTGTTTATTTTTTCCTAGAATCTGGTCCGTTTAAACAGATCATACCTAAAAAAACTCCACTTAGAAAAACAACTCCTTAAATAATTATACTAAAAGTCATTTTCTTCAAACTTGCTTCCGGAATCTCATATTTTCTTACTTTCGATTAGAGGTTTATCGGATATTGGCTACGAAAAAGGATTGTGACCCCCAACAACAGTCACTGTTTTTTTTTTTTAAAAAAACGACCGACTATATTAATACATCTGGATGTTTATCACTTAAAATCTATTACAGCTGGGAATACGAAATGACGTTCAAAACCAGTAACAGACAACAGTATTTTATCTTTCAGGTTTAAAGATATTTTGGTTACTTTGT
>CAHIKZ030002202.1:240000-257500 GCA_903632075.3 Acanthosepion pharaonis
TGTTGATTCATATGTCTACACTCTCTAGATCTATAGAAGCTCTAAACCTGATATTGACCCCTTTTTCCCCATCCCATAAATTTATCAAATGCTAAACTATATATATATATATATATATATATATATATATTCGAGTGTATACGTTATATGGCAATAGTAATGATTAAATTAGCAGCGTTTTTTGTTTCAGGGATTGTTCGGCATTCATTGAACAGATAGGGTTATTGTTGTTGATATATATATATATATATATATATATATATATATATATATATATATATATATATATATATGAGGAGGCACGGTGGAGTAATGGATAGCGGCTTGGATTGAGGAATCCATTATATTCACCTACGTGCGAATACCCTTGGGAAAGGTGTGCATCCTGTTTTTCTACCTCCAGCTATGGGTAAATAGCAGGACAGACTGAGTTCTATAGCCTTGGATGGCAACTGGTCTAGAAGAAGGACAACTCTGAATTCAAACCCTGCGGAGGTTCGTTTCGGGAACATGTGGCATGTAATGCATCAAGTCTCTGTATTCGGCCCTTTCAAAAAGTGTGGGTGGTCCTTACACGTAAACTTCACCACTATAATCAAATCTCATGTGCTGTTGTCGGGCTGTCGGTTTCCTAGGAACTGATCTGCATGACCCTCATACGTCGAATTCGACGGGAGAGTCGAGTATATATATATATATTAAAACAGTTTTAAACAGTCGAGTATATATATATATATATATATTTTAAAACAGATTTTGTGGAAATTAAGCTTCCAAGTTCACTGTCATCCCTCTTCTTACTACTGATGGAAGTGTATTTCCAAACTTTTCGTTTAAGGTTGAAAATCATCAACTTGGCTACATCATTATTTTCGCTTCTAGTTACATGGGCTCCTACTTTTTTGTTGTTGCCATTGATGTTTATTGTTTGCTAACGTTATTTGTTTGCGATTCTGTAGCAACAGCCAATAGGGTCGACTGAATGATTGCCGCATTTAAGACCTATAGGATTCATTCGGTTAAAGTCATTTTTAATGATTGATCTGGGTAAACGGTTGTATATGACTGACAGTATCGACGACAATCCATATACATATATATATATATATATATATATATATATATATATATATATATATATATATATATATATATATATATATATATATATATATATATATATATATATATATATATATATATATATATATAAACACACACACACAAAATAAGTGATTATGTATATATAAAAATGAACAAATTTTGTTTATATATTTATAGCTGTTTTGATTTTCTGCGGGCAAAAAAGCATCTGCATTTGATAATTTTGACTACTTTTCAGCTTTCCTAATTATATTTTAAAGCCTTTGGCGGTGTTCAGTTTATTTAGGAATGTAAGAAAATAAAATTTGTTCAATTTCTGTTTGATATGAAAGTTAGTTAATATTTGTTTTTGGTCTTTAAGAATACTAATATGCCAATATCTTTAAGAATACCGATATATTGGAAGCTTATCGGCTAACATCAAAGAAAATAACATGTTTCGGCAATAAAATATCTATCATATATATGTCAATTGCCGAGTCACCATGTTTATGTTTAAATGTACAAACCGATCTCAGAGTTTTTATTTCTCGCTTTTTACTGACACATTTGATTGGCCAACTGTCTCTTTCGCTGCATTTACATTTAGTTGGGATTTCAGATGAGAGAGAGAGATTGAAACGGGGAGAGAGAGAGAGAGAAAAAGAAGTAGAAAACGAGGAGGAGAAATAGAAAGAGTGAGGTAAAGAGAGATAGAAATGTAGAGAGAGGAAGAGAGAGAGAGAGAGAGAGAGAGAAAGAGACAGAGAAAGAGGGGGAGGAGAAGAAATGAACACTGAGAGCGCGTGTGAGAGTGAGAGATGACTGAATTTCAATTACAGTTGTATTTTGCCAAAAGGAAGAGATAGCGAAAGAACGAAGATTGTTACTATTTTCAGCACCTAAACACACACACACACACAAAATCTATCTATCTATCTATCTATCTATCTATCTATCTATCTATCTATCTATCTATCTATCTATATTAAAAATGGATTTATTTAAATTCGACAGAATGAGTAAATATGAAACACTTCAGAAAGCGTTCGCTTTTTTTGTTTTGTATCTTCAACAGAAACATTTTGGGAAAGAATATTGCTGATAAACCTGAACACACACGCGCGCGCACACACACACACACACACACACACACACTGAGCGAGCGTGCATAAATGTATTTAAAATATATACATATGTAGTTTTGATTTTTTTAAATAAATTGTTACCAATTTATATATTTTTATCATAAATAAATGGACTCTTCCACTTTCTTAACAGCAGGTAATAAATATTTACATATTAATTGTGACACTCAGTTTTCAAATTGTGCCTCACAATTGCCACCTGCATGAAACAGGATTGCACTAAACGGTGAGAAACAAATATTATGTTTATTGTTAGTATAAATTTTAGCTCCGTTAATTTTGAACCAACAGTGGCTTTTTTAAATATATATTTAACTTTATTTTCCATATTTTTGATACATGTGTTTCCGGTCCGACGACCTTGATCAAGCAAAGAGTGGTTATTTTCAAATTTTATTAAAAGAAATTAATTTTCCTTATGTTTTCCGATGATTAACCATTGTCTTTTGTGTGTAGCAATTAAAATTAATGTGCGAGAAAAGAAACTATTAGAATAGAATTAACAATTGCATCAAACTAGTTCAACATTAAAATGGGGAGACCTAGTTGCCAATCTGGTAACACGATTCAATTCGTGAAGTCCAGTAACTAAGGGAAAGAGCTCCATGAAAATATTTGTAGAAAAGACAATTGATTCAATATAGTCAAATGATTCCCAACGTGGAGCGCGTAGCCCATCGGTGGATCATGGTAATATTTTGGTGGGAGCATGCGTAGGATGTGCACCCTTCGGCTTACTATACCAACAGAATAAGGAAGTAATTCGAGAATGAGTTATTAACAGTGAATTGTTTTGTAGTGAGCTCAAATTTCATTTTTCATTATTCTTTCATGATTAAAAGGATCAAAGTATATTACAGAATAAGCTTTCATTCAAATATTTTATATTTCTGTCTTTCAGTTCTCTGTTATGTTTTGAAAAAAATATATATTTAACTGTCTTTTCACTTTCATGGACGCCATAATCTTTGGAGGTTTTTTTAGAGTCCTATTCGCGTGAATTGTAGTAAAAATTTGAATATGTAAGAATTAAATATTACAGAGGCGGGAGCACCAGAATTTTAGAAATACCAAAGTGGAGAATGACCCAAAATCGGTTGGGAACCATTGATATAGTCCTTCCACTTCCTGTCAGTAGAAAACATGAGCCCAAGAATTCGAAGAGTATTGGCTCTCCTGACTTTAGCACACGCCATACTGATGCCAGGGAGAAAAGGGATTTAATAATTACAGCTTTGTTTTAGAAGCGTTAAAATTTACAAACCATATCTTGCCCCCAGTTAACCACTAATTGGAAGTCGTTTTGGGGATAATTCGTCAGTTTAACATTGTCGAATCTGTCGGACTTACTCTGCTAAGACAGTAAGTTGTGTCATCCGTATAGATGATTCGTTGCTTTCCATTATTCGGACTATTGTCCTCATCTCTGTCGCCATATTTATTACAACGTTCCGGCCGTTGTACGCTCCGGCCTTCTTCAGGTTGTTGCAATGTCGAATTTCTCTCACTGGAGTAGACTGTTCTAGTTTCACGTGCCATGTTTAATTGATGTCAGCTATCAGTTATCTACCGTTAATTCCCCTTTCCAAGTACTCCACTGCCTTAACCGTGTATTGAACTCATACTCTTTGGGTCCAGTCACTGGATCTAACCAATGTCTTTATCCATTGTCCCATGTGTCCCTGAGGACATCTGTGTATGAATTTCTGGATATTATACACCTAATTTCAGCAACCATTTTTTACCACTGCTCATATTGCAATTTTTGTTGTTATTATCGTTTTTCTATGGCACTCTTATTACTGGTTCCCATATTGTATTCATTTCTATGCTTGGTCGGCTCAGGAAATTTTTGTGGCATAGCATATGTGCTGATTCCTTAAGTTTACGAATTTTCCAATGGTGTTCTTTGTCTAGAACAGTCTTCCCCAGTGAGTGAAATAAAGGGTTCAGTTCAACATACCAACCAGCTGAAGAATGGTGACAAAGATGAGGACAATAGTCCGAATAATGTAAATAGTGTATATAATACCTCATCTCAGGAATATAGACAGACAACGCGAATTTCGTTGACGGATCGTAACAGCGTAGGTCTGAGGATAGAAACCTGGAGGACTTCTGCTTTAATATGAAATGAACTAGAAGCGTGTCCATTCAACACGACCTTCAGCACACGATTTATTAGCCACATTTTCGACCACCGTAGCCCTTGAGATTTTGAAGAAAGTCAGTATGGAAAACCCTGTCAAACGCCATCGAGATATGTAAGGTCACAGAGCTTCGCCTTTCTTATGTAAAGCTTGAAAATTCAGTGATGGTTGTTATCAAGCACATCGACGATATGTATATAAAAGAAAAAATATGTCTTATCAAAATCAATATATATCGATATTTAGAGCATTTGCATTTAAATTAAAATTTATTATCGTTATAAAGGGCGTTCCATTAACTTGGATTGATTTTAAATGTGAATTAAATTTAAGAGTCAAATAATTTTTTCTTTTTCTTTTAGATTTAACAACTTAAGTTTTTGTAAATTCCAACCATGGAAAAATTAACAATCAAACAACGTGTTAAAGTTTGTTCGTAAATTCAAACAAACTGGGTTGATGGCAGATGTGAAAACACCCTTGCATGTTGGTTTACGCCGTTCAGCTGAAAACATTGCTTCTGTGCACGAGAATGTGGCCGAAAATCCTGACCCCTCTATTCGTCATCGCACGCAAGAATTGAACCTCTCCACAACGTTACATCATTTCCATTTTCACTCTTGATTGGTCGATTATGTTGACCAAAAAAATCGCAAAGTACGCGAAATACATTTCTGTTTGAATGTTTGTTTTCTTAATAGGCTTCGATAACTTCATCTTGTTGTTTGATTGTTAATCTTTCGATGGTTGAAATTGCCAAAGACTTAACTTGTTAAATCTGAAAGAAAAAGAAAAAAATAATTATTAGACGCTTAAACTTAATTCACATTTAAAATCGGTCCAATTTATTGGAACAGCCTTTTATAACATACTAAATTGTTGTAGCTCTCAAACTAGCAGTGGCATTCATTTTTTAAAATCATTCACTAGAAATGAACGATAATGCAAGAAAGAAGTGTGACTGACCACTGAAATATTCTCGGGAATCTGTTTGCTGTAAGGTAGGTTGACAAAATAAGGGGGTGTGTCCTGTATGTCCAATACCGTCACAACAAAATCAGCTTTCTTGCTAAGGTTCCCGCCATCCTTTTGAAGTGACATGAAAAACAAAGGAGAAAAAAATACGAGAATTAATTGTGATTCTATAAAAATTCGTACGTACAATGTATATAATAAAAAAGAAAATGGAGCAAATATGTCATCAGACATTACAAGTGGGAGTTTGTTGAATAACATCTCGTTAAAGAAGGGAAGTAAATGTTGGAGAAATTTAATATTTTTTTTGTCAACCAATTGAGTTACTTTCTTATATAGTTCTTATATTTTTTCATCAGATTCTAAATTATTGGTAATTGTATCAAAAGAACTTGGAGAATTTTACCAATACGCAAAAGGAAAATGGGAGTGTTCATGAGTTGATGGTGATTATTAATAGATTTGACAACTAGAGAAAAACAAACTGCATATTTTCCTTTGCGTCATTGGGTGCGAGAAATGGTCGATTCCAGTTCATAGGTTCATTTTTTATATACTTTTTACAAAATACTATACTTCACTTAAATACAAGTCCCAAGAGTCACTCAAGGTAGAGGGAAACTGAATGAGAAGTGTAGATTATGAGGATATATAGGGTAGTGAACAATTAACCCTAGACTTGAAAAAAATTAAAATTTTAGAGATTGGAGAAGGTTGAATTGGGGGATCATTTCTAAAAAGTCATAATTCTTTAAAAAAAATTATATCATGTGATTAGCCTTAGCCATTTAGGTATTCTTGTTATTCTAATAAATCTAGGTAAATATAATATAATAAATATCACAACCATTGGGTTTGGAGCACTTTGAATGGTGTAATGGCTTACAAGCTTGTCTCACTAGATCACGACTGAATAGTGAGTTTGATCCTCACTCGGTGCCTCATAATTTCGGTCATGTGCCATATCTAAGCTACGATTGGAAAATCACCATCGTACTTCGCTGATGTTTAATGGTTAGCAAGCTTGTCTCGCTAGAACAATCACGACTGAGTCATCACAAATCTAAGCTAGGCTTAGAAAGTGACAGCAACCATTAGCCTTATTGTGCATGCCATTTGAATGTTTCATCAATTATCACTGAAAGACATATAGCCTTTGTAAAGTGTGAAATCAAATTGTTTCAAATTCAATTGGAAACAAGAGTAACATGCTTGAGCCTACCATTGTGTTTCGCTGATAGTAACAAACCAAAAAGTGAAATTGGCTGTGTGTAGGAAATAATTGTAAATCATCTTATGACATTTTCCTTTCTATCTAATCAAATAGAAAAGATTTAACTCCAGTTTAGTAATGTTTATGTAATGACGCATGAAATGAAATTGACAAATTTCAGTGTGTTGTCTATATGACTGAACTAGCTCCTGACGAGTGGGCCGAACGATTACAAAAAGTTCCGTCTACTAAACTCTAAAGTCGGGGTGTTGAGTGACAAATTTTACATTTGTGTTAATCCGATATACATTTGTGTTAATCCGATATGCTGGGCGTGAGAGCAAAATTGTCCAAATCGTGTAACAGCAAAATTGTCCAAATCGTGTAACAGCAAAATTGTCCAATTGTTAGATTAAGCTTTGAACTGTTGTATCTTAGAAATGATTAAAGATATCTTACTAGAATTCTCCAGGTTTTTATAAAACTACTTTGAACAATAGGAATGTATTTAGCTCTAAGTTGATATGATGATCCTTCTTCCTGTTGTGACCTCCTGATCCAGTTTTCCTTTCTACTGTTCCCTCTTTTTAAAATTTATTCATCGTTCTCCTGATGGTTCTTGAATGGACTTTCAAGATGGCAGCCAGAGTATGAATGTTAGAACCATTGCTGAAGGTCTTAATGATCTTTTTTCCTTTTGCTATTGCTCAGATCGGAAGACGGGGGTGCTGACACAAAATAATTTTAAGCTGTTTTTCTTCTAACTGAAAGGTTTTTTTTAGTGATTCTTACGATAAACGATGTCAAGATGGCTAAATGTCTATCTGAAAATCCGTAAAAATAGAAACTCAATTAGTTTATTGTTCTTTTTTTTCTTAGATATTAAACATTTTGTGGGATGGACAATTATGCTGTTACACTATTTGGACAATTTTGCTGTTACACTTGGTATATATATATATATATATATATATATATATATATATATATATATATATATATATGAAGAAATGTAGTTTTAAGGTGTACTATAATCATGGATAAAGTGCCCGATATCAGGAATAGAGCGAATGTAAATATAAAAGTGAATTTTGAAGTCAACACTCAGAGGCGACAAACTGTTTCATGCTAGACGCAATCGTCAGGCCATCAGTCTGTCGCCTGTGAGTGTTGACAAAAATGTTCACTATATATATATATATTATATAATATATATATTATATAATATATATATATATATATATATATATATATTACCAGCTTCACTGTAGTTATATCTAAGCAATTACTATTGATTTTCGATATATATATATATATATATATATATATATATATATATATATATATATATACTTTCATCCCTTAGTCAAGTAGCTGTTGTTCTCATAATAGTGTGCTGGTTGGCATACATTTACTTTACGTTTAATATTGGTTGAAAGTGTAAGTCTGGTTTTTCACTTACCGTCGCAACAATTTCAAATTGGTAGAAGGTGTGTGCTTCGTAGTCTAAGCTATGAACCAGTCTGATGTTTCCATTGATGGGGTCGATTCTGAATGTTGAGTGGTATTCAGGCCTTCCCGACTGAAATGAAGAGAGAAATGAAATAATGAAAGAGACAAGAGTTGAAAAACAAAACAGAAAAGAAAAAACAAATACATACAAATGCATCTTATATATAAAGCTCAAACTTTGTGTGTCAGTGTGTTCTCTGCAAACCCAGGAATTGAAATAAAAATGTAAAGTTGTTTACTTGTTTTAAATGAATTAAATGCATTTTTATTCGTTAAATGGAGCAGCAATCCATCTTATAGTTGACTCTCTTATCGGTTCTTGTTTAACTGAGCTAAATAATTTGCATAATCAGCTTTCACTATGTATATTTTTAAATAACTGTTTTGTTATCCATTTCGATTTTATCTTTATAATTAAGCGATTGTTTTGTTGATGGCTTTTATAATTAAATTATTACTTATTCTAAGAAATCTATTTTGTGGTCTAATAGTGATAACCACAGTAACATTAATATACAGCTTGGGAGTAAAGGGAAGTAAGCGATAAATAAAGTGAAGTAAGCGAGGAAGATATTTTTAATAGTATATTTTGAAAAAGCTTTACGATTAAAGTTTTATTCACGAACAATAATAAAGTAAATTATTCAATATTTTTTTTTAATAATAAATTTCTGCTTATGCCGAGGCTGGTCAGTACCTAGTGGATAGAACGTGTACAAAAATTTTTCCCCTCTTCCTCTTATAGCCAGAAGGACACAGAATGCATGCTGGGATATTCTTCTTAACCAATAAAATGGGACGGCTTGCGCTTTGACATGACTCCGTCCAGTTCCGCTTTAACTATTAGACTGACATACTGTGTTCGCTTGGCCGACCTCGCTTTTGTGTACAAACACAAACTCATAGTTTGTGAATGCTTTTGCCTTCTTATCAATGTTGATTTGCTTTAAATCTATTGTTTTCTTGTTTGCATGATTATCGCTGTTTCATATGTTTGACCATTTGTACCACATCCTGCCTTGTGGGGAGGTGAGTCAAATAACCTCCGTCCAGATCTGCCATAACTACTAGACAGACATAGTGTGGTCGCTTGGTCGATCTTCCTTTTGAGTGCAAAAAAACAACAACTCTTCTGCCTTCTTATTAATTTTGAATTTGCTTTAACTATATTGTTTGCATGATTGTTACTATTTCATACGATTTTTTTTCCATTGCAAACATTATTAATTCACATCGTGTCATTTATCTTGCACTTTAACAATGGCCCCTAACCCATCATTTGCTACCCTGTCACCTACAATCTTCAAAAGTTTAAATGCAAAGTCAATCGCCATCTGCCTACCTGAACAGTGTTCCTTTATTGTCCATTTCCTCCCTTCCCCTCTAAAGTCTTGTCATTCGCTTTCACTCCCTGTAACCCACTGTATCGTCGTGACATTATCGCCTTTTTCTAGGGTGAAATGATTATAAAAATGTTCAGAGGAGTTCAGTTCTCTTGTACAGTTCAAACCTTCGAATCCAGGACTTCCCTTGCCATTTCCACAGACTCGATTCACATTCATTTCCCCCGTGTTCCAAATATAAGAAGAACGTTTCACCCACGACAATTTTTATTCCAATGAACTGGAAAACTTCAGTCTTGACCTTCTGGAGTCAAGGGTCAATCTTGACCTGCTGAAATCAAGGTTCAATCTTTACCTGCATTATTCTCATAATCTTCATTTCCCACCACATCATCTTACGGTAGTTCTCTACCTATTTAGTATTACAATTTTATTGACTGTAACACATATGAGTGGCTCTCAAGCCTTCGTTTAGGAATTTTAGTATTTAAAATAAATCAAAGCAGTCTTCGACACTGTTTCACAAATGGCACAAAAGGTTGGCGGCAAAAGTCAGTAGCAGTTTACCATCCGCACATAAACTATATAGTGATGAACGATGACATGACGATGATTGTACATAATGGGAGAACCGGGTTCGAGTTCTGACTGAATTGGCTTAAATCCATTTTTAACTTATACTCTTGAGAAAGACACAAAACTACCATTCCCTGTATTCTGTCCCACTGATAGAGATCTTGGAAATCTTTTATTTGCTTGCAATGCTATTTTAAAGAAGAACAGGTGGTTGATGAAGTACCTAAGAAAACAACTTTTAAATACCGTGCGATGTCTTCTTAACCTTTATAACTAATCAATATTTGACCCCTTACTACCCCCCCGAGTCAAGTCAATTTACAAGTAATACTAGTACTATGATGTATAGTGTGGTCATCGGCAACTAAACCGGTTCTCTCACCAGACTTTTCTAATGTGTGTGGAGGATGGCTACACAGTCAGCAGATCTGTCAAAGAGCAGACGAACCTTCTAGAGTCAACGGTCATCCAGATCATTGGGGTAAAGTGGGTTCCATATCTATTTATACAACCAGTGCTATCATGCCAAGAGCGAAGGGCTTACTAGACTGAAGACAACAGCTAGGGCTGACTGTTTCCCCGATGGAATCAACGTTCATGTGAATGTGACCAAGGTGAGTCTTCAAGATGGAGGACATTGGTTGCGATTTGACCTGGAGAGAGACAGTCTCCCCAAGTCTACGTGCCCAAGACACGCCACGCATGAATGAATACCTTTCCAGTTATTCAAAGCAGATATGTGGAAGGATATGTTCATATGCCCAACGACTCTACGACCACACCCATTTACTTTATTAGGGGAATTATTCCTTGTTTCCCTCTGCCTCTTCTTGCTTTCAATATATCCTGTGAGTTTCAATTTCTCCAGGCCCTCTTTCCTCATTATGATTCATAGAAATTTCAACTCTAACTTTTTATATTAAGGAAAGGCGTCCTTTTCGTCGCAAGTCTCCTTTTCAAGAAGAAAACTAACCAACTGTAAGTATCATATCTATTCAGGGTGTACCTCCCCACCAAAAAAAAAAAAAAAAAAAAAAAAAAAAAAAAAAGAAAAGAAAAAAGTTGTCAAAACCGTAGTGGACCTTCACAGCGTCTAGTAAGATAAGAGTGCGAATTGAAATATTTAATAAGTCTGTCACTAGCTAACGGGAGATGTATTACTTGTTGACGTTGGTTTTACAATGGCTTCAGAGTGCTGATAAAAAGTTTTAAAATATTCGCCAACTTCAGACATCTGTCGTCTAGCCAGTCTTAGAAAAAGAATGGTACGTGTATCAGTTGATTATATTAAATTTTCCAGAAGTTACACAAGTTCAGTCTGATCATACATTCTTGTACGAGGTAAATTCTTATCTTTATGAGAAATTTGTTCTCGGCCAGATTAATTTTAAACAGACTTATACTATCGAAGGCAATCATTTTCTTTATTATTTTTTACATTGACTTCAGGGAGCAGCAAATCCTTCTCAGAAGTTGAGTTCGATGTCTTCCGGCTACAGAGATAACAATAGAAATCTTTGAATCGTATCATGTATTTGTTGAATAAGCCGATGGAGCGAAAAGAATTTCCCATCAAAATATTGTATCTTGATTATTTACAATACTCAGATGAGTTGATTCATTTTTTTATCGCAACGCTCAAGTCATCTGACAGTCTACAGCCGTTAACTAAGAAGTCTTCGTCTTTTACGTGCCGTATCCCAATCGCAGCCCTCCACAACTTCCTAGCTTTTTTAAAATTGATTGTTTCATTTTCTACGGTTTATTAACCCTTTACAGGTTATTTAAAGCCAGAAGATTGTTTTAAATTTTAAGATTTTTTTAAGATAATAATGATTTAGTGATACAAGTTTTACTAATTAACCCATAGCTGGGAGGAGAAGAGGAAGATTCATACCTTTCCCAAGCGTATTTGTACATAAGTGAATATAATGAACCAAACTGACATTAGAACTTTGCATGCCGGTTAAGAATTCCGAGCCACTATCCATTACACCACCCGCACATCCAAGCTTGCAGTATTGGTATTCCTGAGCGGTCACCCATCTTGGTACTGACTAGGCTTCACGTTGTTTAACTTCGGTGATCGTAAGTGAACCAATGTTTCAACAAGATATGGCCGTAAGCCCCTATTCTTTGTCCTCTTAATATCTGTTCTCTTATGCATTTAAACAAGCTTGTTTGGTAGGTTTTCCAAGTTTGTCTCTACTCCTCTTGCCTCCAATATGTCTTGTGAGTGTCAAAATATCCAACCCCTCTTTCTTCAATATGTGCCTCGGAAATTTCAAACCTCTCTTTGTCAGAGTAAATACAAGTGTTTTTTTTTCTTATGATTATCTTTGAAATTTCGTCGTCACTCATCCGTCCCACCCACCGTCTTCTAAATGGCACTATGTAGAACGACTAAATGTTGCCAAACGTAGAATCCGATATTAATTATTGTAATAAAAATTAAAAAAAATTTGGTAATAAGTAGAGTTTTTTTTAACCTATAAAACATTGAACAACGTGAAAAACTGGAAGAAATCTAGACTTTATAGTAGAACTGCAAGTTGACAGTTGTACTCATTTTTACTGGAGCAATTGGAAGAGCCCAGAAAAGCGTTGCAAAATAGGTGAAACTATTATGAATAATAGAAAAAAAACATTGTTTGGGAATTTGAATTAAAAAAAGCAACAAAAATAAAATTACAGATAAACTAGCTGTTAGACATTTTCATGACGGCCGTCCTCGAGTATAGAATCCAGAGGTTGGCAGTGAATATTTCGGAGACAGTAGGAAAGCGTAGTGCAGGTTCGCAGTGGATATCCCAGCAGAGTGTAGTTCTTCGGTCTGTCATGTTCGCCTCACAAGTTGGCTCTGGTCATTCCGGTAGGATAAACAAAGATGGCCGCCTTTATACACGACGGATACAATGTTCTGCGGCTTCTGATTGGTCAACCTTCTATTGGTAGACTATAAGGGGAATTAAGTCATTTTGACTAACTCACTAGTTACATACATTATATACACAAAAAACCGTAACACTAGCTTTGAATTAATCTTGGTTCTGATATATAAATTCTCAGCATTTAGATTTAATATTAAAACATTAGGTTAGCTACAGACACTATTTTTAAAAAAAATTCAACTGAGATAGAATAAGATTATTTTGAATTTAAAAATTACAACCGCAACACGCAGATAATTGTGAAATCCATTAGTTCTTTTTAAATGTCTGTATAATTAAAGCCTCACTTGGGCTATATACCGTTTTGAATTCAAAGCTGTATTACGCCTAAACTGGTTGCTAACCATGTCTTGCACTACTATTTAACCTATAGTTGAAATGGAAGATGGGTTCATGCCTTTCCCAAGCGTCGGTTTTTCTTTCCGAGCCGTGAAACTTTGCAGTATGCGAACACTAAAATTTTAATTGTCTACGGCATCTGGGTAAAGCTTAACCTAGCAGATGACTCATCTCCCCGGGAGATATTGTTGATTCATTTGTTTTTTCTACAGGGTGGGTAGTGTTATGCCGTACCGGATATTGCAGCAATGATGACAATGTTTCCTTTATAACATTCAGATAAAGGATTATTTTGCATATGAGATCAATGTGACTGAAGGCTAAAATGGGAGATGGGGGGGGGTCGGGAAATATGGTTTGGTTTGTTTTATTTTACGGCATATCAACCTCAAAGGGTCATTTAATGCCGACAACTTTTTTTTTCCTGGTAATATTATTGTTTTGTCAAAAATCTATTTTTGTTAATATTTTTTTCCTCAAAAATGTATAGCTGGTGATATTATTTTTTCAAAAACGTATATCTGAAAATTTATTTCTGGTAATAATTTTTAAAAAGAATTTCTGGTATTAAAACCTATTTTTACACTTTTATAATGCTTTTTACCTCAATTTCGGGGTTAACTACTGGGACCCTAACAGGTGCTACCACCCCGGGTCAGGGTGGATCTGAGAACACCAGCAATTCAGAGGTGGTTTCACGCTCCTCAAAACCTCCTGATCAGAGACCTTGCTGTTAGAAATAGTTTATCGTCATACCCAGGGCGCAGATGTAGTTTATCGTCTTACCCAGGACGCGGACGTAGTTTATCCTCATACCAAGGACGCGGATGTAGTTTATCCTCATACCCAGGGCGCAGATGTAGTTTATCGTCTTACCCAGGACGCGGGTGTAGTTTATCGTCTTACCCAGGACGCGGGATCGGGAAATAATGAGGATTTCTGAATTGGGGAGCGTCTAACACCTGAAAATGAGCACTGGACATTTTAGATTTTACAAGCATTCTAGAGTTGAAGAGAGGCTATCTTAATTATTTCAAACGTGACGCATGCCACAGAAATTCTGTAATTATAACATTATTTTCAACGGTTCACGCGGTGTATATTAGAAAATTGCCATGTCAAAAATGGATTTCCCCATATTTGGCCGAGTGCGTAATATCGATAATTAATTCATCTGAAACATCTATAATTTCTGAGCAATAATTACCCAGGTGTTATTTCCGACATTTCTACCATTGTATTCGAAACTAAGATGATTTTTCCCACCAAAACCAGAACATTGTTACGTATGTTCTATAGAGTTTGTACTCTTAGCATAAAAATAAAAGAGCTTCCAAAGATTGTGTTACATATCTGATCTTGTGGTAGGCACAGCAAGCAAATGGATATTTCAAGAATGAGCTCTAATGATGTGGAATAAAGAATATACTTTTAGAGTTTTTCCTTATCTAAATGGAATGCAAGTAACGGCACTCTATCTGTTTCCGTTTTTTTATATTTCACTTTTATTTATCCATAAATATATACACGGATCCCTTTCATATTCATATTCAATTTACACGTCAAGCAATAGATAGAAAAAAAAATCAACGAATTTGAGTGCTCATTGTGAGTCGTGTACGAAATGTAGCATTTTTAGAATTATCTCCCTTCCTTTGTAATCCGCAAGCCTGCCATGTTTGCTAAGATGTTGCTTCCGACCGCCGCATCTATTTTTTTTCTTTTAAATTTGTTTGTTAATGTTCCAACTTCATTCTTAAGTCAATTAGGAAAAGTGCTGAGTTCTTTCAGGTCACGCATGCGCAGATCTTTGCGTTGGAATGTCCCGATAGAATATACATCCATTCGCGATTATCTTACTTCCACTCAATCAAACCAATTTCTGTGCATAAATGAACATTTCAGAGTGCTTTTAAGCCAATCATATTGTATCTGTTTTGCGTGTTACTTTTGTACGTGTTTAGAGAGTTTTATGGAAGACAGTGTTCGCACGCGTGTGGCTGCAATTTCCTTGATGTAGATGTGGTTTCTGCTATTAATTCTCCACATAAATACATTAATGCTAATATTTTTCATTAATAAATATGCTTCGGAAGAACATTCATTTGTGTCTTTATTTTTGTTCTGATGTATTTAATTAGAAAATAATTGTAAAACAGATCCAACGTTGTACCCAAGTAAATGCCCTACTATTAACAAACTTATTTCTGTTTTATGGAAAAGAAATGATGGAAAAAAAGAATTACCGAAAATGATGGCATAACAAAGATTCACGGACATATAAAAGGCACCCCACATTTCAGCAGGGTATATTCAGCGGAAAAAATGAAAAGGTTTTAGTTTATTTAAGCATGCCATGTTTAAAGCACTCTATCAATACATGAGAAATATTTAAAAAAAAACGTTTTAGTTACAGTAAAATAATTTACTGTGTATAAAAAAGGAGACCAGCTGACCATAAACAAAATAAACCGATCATTTCTTTGTTGTATCGACAGGAGTTATTCAATACTGTCTGAAATATACTCACTGTTCTGAGCAGGCAAACTTTTTATAAAGTCTCTATTTCTAAATCACTATATAATACCGGAAAGATTATTCCATTTTTTTTTCTCCAATAATCACTGGTACTGTAATTAATTTTTTTTGTCAGTCCTTCCTAAACTTTCAGAATTTCATACATTATTATTATTATTATTATTACTTTTATTTCCTTTAATTTCTGATGTGTACTCATTTCTTTCCGGGTCCTGCCCAGGAACCTAAGTTTAGAAATGTCATGATGGCATTTTCATAATATATATATATATATATATATATATATATATATATATATATATATATATATATATATTACATAGACAAAGCACTTCGTAAGGTGTGGACTGTACTCGTGTACTTTTTGTATTTCTTTAAGGCATGGTCTTCCACGGATCCCTTCAATTAGTCTACTGGAATCTTTTCCAAACAATCTGAGGGCTCCAACTACAACGGGGATTGTTGATGTTTCCATGTGCTACATTTTTGAGATTTCGATTTCTTCTTCTTCTTCTTCTTCTTCTTCTTCTTCTTATTATTATTATTATTATTATAGATGCGATCTAGATGCACCCTTTTAGGATACTATAATGGTTGATGCGCAGATTTGGTATCGGACAACTTTGAGTTATCGTTTTAAACTGGTGCTCAAAGCTTTTAATAAATCCCATGAAGTGGACAACTATCAGTTATCAATTATGAAGCTTTGAAACTCAATGTAGAAGATGAAACTGAACACAAGCACTATAAATAAATTAATCTTAACACTAGCCCTATAAATTTATCAAACGAACGGGGATCATCAGTAAATACAAATTGTGAAGAATTAGATGACATTTCAAAGGAAATTATGGGTTGGGTACTTTCGCTTATCATTGGTCATTTTCGAGGAACAAGTCAGAAATTCGAGATCAATCTCGGCGTGAACGTATTAAAATGTTTTTCAACCCTAAGGTTATTTTAATCATGTGATGCTAAAATCTATTCTACAGTAATAATATGTGATTAAACGTTCTTTTCAAACTTCGGACCATTAACAACATAAAAGCAGCATTGGCAGTGTTTGTCGATTTCTCCCTTCTTTTGTTGAAAACGACTGACGATGTACTCGCAACATTACACTCAAGTTTTTCTTCTACTACACCTGTTGCCACCCAAGGATATAGAACCCAGTATGTCCTGCTATCTACCCATAATTGGTTTGGGGTGGGGGAGAAATGGATGCATAACTTTCCCACGTAAGTGAATGAAGTGAATTCGAACTCGGCTCTCCGATTCTCCAATCCATTACTCTACCGTGCCACCGTAATATGTAATATTATTTCTTAAACGGTATTTATTTAGTCTAGCGGTCTGTGCCTTCGAAAAAACTTAATAAAGAGGATGTCTCCTTCGATAGGACACGAATCTGCAAACTCACTTTCATAGGAGGAACCACCGTCTGATCTGGTATGATTTACACCCTCGGCTACGGAGAAGCTCACAGCAAAATAACATTCTATTTGCATGACAGCAACATCTCCCCGTTCAGATTATTCCCAAAAGCCGTAATTACTCAGTTTCTTACCCAAAATGTAAACAAAGCAATTTCTAAAGAATTAATGGATTTAAAATGTTTTTAATCCACGAAATTTATATATATATATATATATATATATATATATATATACAG
>CAHIKZ030002202.1:262500-321526 GCA_903632075.3 Acanthosepion pharaonis
CGAAATAGGAGCTCAATTCGGCAACGAATTCTGAGGTTAAATTATCTCAACTCTACTTTATAGTAATCTGTATTTACTACCCCCCCCCCGGCCCACGTTGTGACCTAAGGTCGGTTTAATATAGGGTGCCCGAGCGCATGAATTTAAGCGTGCGACTAGGTTGGTATCTCGGTCCCACCCTTTCACTGTCGAAACGGTTAAATGTAGCCATCTCTTCTACTCCAACAGCTTCTTTTCTCGCACTTCCCGCCAGTGGAACTCCCTTCCTCTTACTTGCTTCCCTGATTACTATGATCGTCAAATATTCAAATGTAATGTTAATCGACATTTTCAGATGCCTTGATTCGGATACCCGTCCTTCACTTTATCCTTTCCTAAAGCCCCTCTCTTCACTCTTGCTCACAGTCTCTGTAACCTCTTGCGTGCTAGTGGCACTACCTCCTTGCTTGGGATGATATGCTATTCTTGTGATAATAATCGAATTCTCTAAGACATTTTAATGTAACGTCTCTCTAGGTGATCTTGGTTCGTCTTGGATTCTTTTTCTTTATTACCTGCGAATTTCCATGCATTCTTCCTTGTGATTTAAATTCAGTGTTTTCTTCCCTTAGACTAGTTTCTACCCCAGATCTAGAGAGCCTAGTCTAGTCTCGAGATGCCAAGTCAAGATCTATAACATTGCGGATCCTTCTTTGGATTTTGTCGAGAACCCCAAGATGAATAGCAGAGAACACCAGACCAGATATGGCAGCAGTATTCAATGCACGGACGAATGGTAGATTTGTAAATGTGCAAGATGGATTCTGACGAGAAAGGTTTTCCGGCATGACAAAGTGACGCGACTTTCCTTGCAGTAGATGCAGCAATTGATTCGATGTAGTCACTTCAATTCATCAGTTGAAAACATGAGGCCAAGAAGGCGTAGGGAGTTGCTCTCAAGGAGTCTAGCGTCAGGCATGTTGATGGCAGACAGAAAAAAGGTTCTCTATGGTGTTAAATTAAAGCAGATTTGCGTGGTTTGTATCAGGAATTCCTTTGAATGAATTCATACGAATGGTCGTCTAATGATTGCATGTAAACGAAAAATGCATGTAAAACTCAGTGTTTCAAGATTAATTAAAATCATTTCGCAACGCAATACAGGTAATTAACATTTCTACTGCTGTGGACGTAATTATACATCTCCACGAAAGTTACATTGCCTGCGGTCGACGTATATATACGTTTTTATGACTGATATATTGCTACCTCCACAAAAAAAAAAAAAAAAAAATTGCCCCGATTCAGCAATTCCAGTATTTTGACAAACACGACAATGAAGTTACATTAGAGTTTATTTCAGAAATCTTACATTAAAATAGAATTGTTGAATCTTGTTGCTTACTACGGTGATTTTTCTAAGTTAATCAAATTGATATCGAGCAAAGTTCTGGGTGGTTTGCTATTTGAGATTCCCAGAGAGATTATAGTTAAGTAAACTGTCAGATTTGTCTTATTTTGAAAGGAAGTTTCAGACTCGATGACATAGAACATCTTTTTTTTTCTAGTAGTCTAACCCGAGTTCAAAACGACATCGTCCTGCTAAAATATTCAGCCATATTTGCATATTTTATTAAATCAGACGCTGTCCTTGGCCATCAGTTGTTGATCAGCAGTGGTCATTTTTTTTAAAATGCATTTTATCAAAAAATAATTTCAATGCTACTCTGAATATTTAACTGGCAATTTATTTCAGTTATATAACTTTTAAACGATTTTATATGTAATAAGATAACGTCACCATCTGGTATTATGCATTCAAAACTATCGTATATTTATATATATATATATATATATATATATATATATATATATATATATATATATGTGTGTGTGTGTGTGTGTGTGTGTGTGAATGTGTGTGTGGCAGTATCCAAATATTCAAGAAATTTGAACGTGTGGATCAAGCTATTCAGTAGCCAAGTTATCCAGCGTCTCTCAAATCTCCCGGGGATATTTTATACATTATTTTCTTCTTTATTTCCTGCAATATATTTCTTTATCTGAACAAAACATTTTGCACCCGTTTCCAAATTTTGGAGAAGCATCGTGTACCAACGTACACGCATGCGCATGTCTGTTTATGTATATGAATTTTCATGATTAGAATGCTCTCCATCTTGCTTTCCATTCAAGTCTAATTTATCAAGGGAGAGTAAATAATTTTGATGGTTCTCATGCAGTGTACATTAATCTTATTCGACAGTGTGAAATAACAATTTTGCTTTTCTTTTTAAATTTAACAAATTCTTTTTTTTTTTTTTTTTTTTTTAGAAATATCTGTTTGCCCTAGGCAATTTAATTTGAATTTTTGCCCAATCCTAATACATATTGGCTAAATGTGTTTGGATATATGTGAATACATAGGTACATTACATAAATATTTTGTAATGCAAAGTCCCTTCAGGACACCGGGCAACCATCAGGTTTCACTGATTTCGTTTCGTTATTAACTGTACATTGCCTTGGGGTGGCTTCCCGTTTAAATTCAGAATAATCCTTCTCATATACCGGCATCCACACAAGGCTAGAGAGCTTATTATTTTTGTTATTTTTCCAGTAGCTGATGAGAGATGATTTCTCTTTCTAAAATGTAATAATGCGTCAGTAAACAAAGTAGACGAGCCCAGAATTTGAACTCGATTCGCCGAGTCTATTGTTTTGACGCCGATAAGTTTTATGATGTTGCTTCCTATAGATAAAAAAAAATGAGATCACGTATAGCAATAGATCCAGTGATCCAAAACCTTAGTTTCTTATATTTCGCCAGATTTTTTTCACATCTCTAGAACATTCTACCCTAGGAAATGTAGAATTTCCACTTTTTTCATTAATATTTCTCTTTTAACAAGTCATATAGTTCCCAGAACGTTTTAGATTACTTCATTTTTGTTTTAATTGTTTAATTTTTGTCCTTTGGATAATTACTAAGATTAATTACTACTCACTACTAGAGGAATACGGAGCTCCATTTCTAAAGTCCGGTAGACTCCAAGAGGAGTATGAGACCACAGCTTTCAAGTCTCGTAGACTCCAAGAGGAATATGAGACCACAGCTTTCAAGTCCCGTAGACTCCAAGAGGAGTATGAGACCACAGCTTTCAAGTCTCGTAGAATCTCTGAGGAGTATAGAGCCTCAGTTTTTCAAGTTTCCCTGAGGATTATGGGATCACAGTTTTAAGGTGCCATGGACTCCTCGTGGATTATGAGGCCACAACTATCAAATCCCGTGAATACCCTGAGGGGTATGGGTTGCCTGTTTCCATGTCATGTAGACTCTCTGTTGAGTATGGGGGCACAGCTAGGAATTGCTGCTGCAGTTCTCATAACAATGGTGTTTCTATCTCCTAGCCGAACTGGTTTTGAATTCTGAGATCAAGGCTGGAGAGATACGTCTGTCCTACTATTTAATCCATAGCTAGGGGAAGAAGAGATAGGTTCATAACTTTCTCAATGGTATTTGCATGTAATTGAATGTCACCAACCTGACTCGAATTCGAACTCGTTTCTCCGATTTTTAATTTCCAGCCGTTATCCATAAAACTACTAGCACATACAGGCACTTATTTAAGCACTTATTAAAGAACAAACTTACAATTAATAGCTTTCAAAATCAGCTTCATACGTATCATGGACGCGAGTAGGCCAAAGGATGGATAATAATTCTAATCTACTTCCCGGACATTGGCTCTCCACAGCTTCCGTTTCTTTTAATAAATAAACGAGAGCTGTGGAGAGCCAATGGTTTCTTGGGTAAGATAAAGAAGTGGCTTCTAGTTGCCTTCACAATGGCTTGGAATTTAGAGTTGTCTCTTTACTAGACTGGCTGTCACTGAAGGCTATAGACGCCAGTCTACCTTTCTATTCAATCAATAAAGAGGAGATGTATTCGTGAATTCCCCAAGGGCATTTGCACGCAAATGAATGTAACAGACTACACTGGAATTTGAACTTGTTTCGTTGATTTCGCTTTTTGCTTCGTTAACCGTTGCACAAGCCTCGCATCCTAACTAGTGTTTACGTTTACATAACAGAAATAATATAAGATTATATGTGGCAGTTATATTTATCTAAATATATTTTAAAACAGTGACACGTGGGAAACTAATCTATAGATAGTTCTAGATCTTCTTGCTATGATCAGAATTATCTCCCCTTTGCTTTTCATTCAAGTTCAATTTATCAAGAAGTAGTAAATTGTTTTGATTTTGATCGTTCTCATGCAATGTACATTAATCTTATTCGACAGTGTGGGATAACGGTTTTGATATTTTATTAGAAATAACGGTTTGCCCGAGGCCAGCAATTCAACTTGAAGTTGTGCCTAATACATATTGGCTAATTAGATAACCGTACGCGCTTATAGCACAGACATAAAGAAGGGAAAAAAAAAAGGAAACAAAATGAAGCTTTTCGCAAACATTTTTCTACTGACGCGTGGACGAAAACAGGTTTCTATTTTTATATGCTGATTGGCACCTCTGATAAAAGTGTCTCATTTAACTGATTGAGATAAGTTATTATTCACGAGTGGTTGTTGTAAAATGAATGTTAAAGAATTTAACTGATTATTTTAAATTGAGATTTGAACGATAAAATTTAGCTTCGTCTAGAGTTTTTCTGTTAAGACGAAGAAAACAAAAACAAAAGAATAAAACATTTAGCAGACAAAGTTAGAGTGTGCAAAACAGTAGCAGAGATAAAGTATATGTAATTTGACGATTTTTCTTTGCTTTTCTTAATGTGTAAAAGTATCTTGCAGCCCGGGGTGCAATGGGATGGGCAGAGGGAGAGAGAGAGAGAGAGGGAAGAGAAGGGGGGGGGGAGAGAGAGAGGGGGTGCAAAAGCGTTAAATGAAAAACGAAAAGAGAGAGGAGTGTGCTAAAAGAATAAAAGTAAAGGGTTAAGAAAAGAGGCGAAAGAGAAAGAAAGAGGAGGAAGGAAAGCGGTGGAAGGTGGAGGAAGAGGAGGAGAGAACAAAGTAAAAGGAGGAGACGGAAGAAAGAGGTAGAGAGGTAATGAAGAGAAGGAGATGAGGAATGAAAAAGGTGTAGGGCAAAGGAGGAGAGGATGAAAGAATGTGGGAAACAAAAGAAGAGGAGGAGAAGATGAAGGAAAGAGTTTGAGGGCAAAGCAGAAAAGGAGGGGATAATGGAAACATGTGGAGAGTAAGGAAAGACAAGTGGAGAACGAAGGAAGAGGGTTGAGCAGAAGCAGAAGGAGGAAGAAAGGAAAAAACGTGGAAGGCAAAGAAAGAGAAGAGGACGAAAGAAAATGAAAAAAAGGAAGAGGAGGGGGAAGAGGAAGGAGAAGCATGGAGGGCAAAGGAAGAGAAGATCATGAAAGAAACTGAAAAACAAAGGAAGAGGGGATGAGGAAAGAAAGGGGTGGAGGTGGTTAGGAGAGAAGGAGAGAAAGAAAAAGAGTGGAACTCAAAGGAACACTTGAAGTAGACAAACGAAAGTGGTGTAGAGCAAAGGAAGAGAAGGAGAGGATGAAAGAAAGAAGTGGAGATTAAAGGAAGAAGTGGGGAGGACGAAGGAAAGAGGTGAAGGATGATGAAAGGGAAGAAGGCGAATATAGATAGATAGATAGATAGATAGATAGATAGATAGAGAGAGAGAGAGAGAGATGAACGAATGAAGGAAAAGGAAAACAGGTCGAGGTCAAAGGATGGGAAATAAAGGTGAATAAAAAGAGGTCAAAGGACGAGTGATAGAGGAAAAAAGATGGAGTATAAAAGACTGAAGGGGGGAAAGGAAGTGAGGTTGAAGGTTAAAGAAGAGACTAAAAACGAAGGAAAGAGGTGTAATGTAAAGGAAGAGAGGTAGAGGTGAAGAAAGAGAGGAGAAAAACGAAGAATGTGAGGTGACGAAAGAGAGGAGGACGGTGAAAGAATAAAAAAGGGAAAGTGAACGAAGTTAGGAAGAAAGAGGAGTTAAGTGTCATGGAGGTGGAAAGCGAAGACAGACGTAAAAATGAGATGGAGATCGAAGTAGAGAGTGTGAGAAGAGAGAGAGGGAAGGGTAAAAGAAGGTGGGGGTAGAAGGTGAAGAAAGGTTAAGTGTGAAGGAAGACAGAAAGAGAACTAAGCATGTGAGAATTGGAGGCCAAAAAAAGAGTGGTGGAAGTCGAGGAGGGTAGCTGAAGGATGAAAGAAAAGCGCGGGAGAAGTGGTATTAACCCTTTGAACCTTGCGTTCCTGAATAAATTTAAACCCTTCTGTCTGAGCTCCTGAGTCAAAATTCGCAAATAATTGGGATGTAATGTTTCATGGTAGACATAAAAATAATTACAAGTGTTTACCCACCGTTCAATCAGTGGTTGGGCATTACGTCACTTTTCTCTACCACCGGTAAATCGGTGATCAGGGCTCAAAGGGTTAAGCAACACTAATGCTTGCTATTTGGAAGCGAAATGTTTTTTGGGAGTAGAAGGAAATATCATGCAGAGTACTTACCTGACCGATTGCCTGGTTTGGAAAGAGAAAAAAAGAGTAAAAAAGAAACAAGTGAATGGAGATAAAAAAATAGATTTACTTCTCAACGTGAAAAGGACAGACACACAAACATATACATAGAAAAAAAAAAGAAGGAAAGAAAGAAGAAAAATAAAATATAGGAAGGATGCTATGGTATAAAGTAAAAAAAAATGTATAAAGAGAGAGAGAGAGAGAGAGACAGAGAGAGAGATAGAGAGAGCAAGTTTCACGTAAAAGAAATTAGAAAGAAAAACAAAGAATTAAAGTGAAAGAGAGACGAGAGAATGGAAGAAGAAAAGATATATTGAAAACAAAATAAAAAAAAGATAGATAGATCGATAAATAGATGAGCAAATGAGGACTTTTCAAGTGAACTAATAATAACTCATAGTCATAGGGTCCGAAATCAGAGAGGTCTACGACGCCGTACCGTGTCCTAGTCTTGTGTTTGTTCGAACCCGATGGATTCCATTATTTTCTGTCACGTCTCGAAGCAGTTCCTTTCAGTCCCTTTTTTTGAGACGACAAGCGAAGTCGATTTATTTTTAAAGTTATCTTCTAGCCGTTGCCTAAAAAGGCAGGACCTACAAGGCAGCAGGTTGTTTGAATTCAGAGTTTTTCCTTCTCCTAGACTGGTTGCCAACCAAGACTATATGGCCCAGTCTGTCATGCTATTTGCCCATAGAAGGGGTAAGAGATAGATTCATAATTTTTTCAAGGGTGTTAAAACGTAAGTGAACGCAATCGACTCGATTGGAATTCGAACTCAGCTCTCCGATTCCTCAAACCGAACAACAATCACCGGGCCTCCAATAATAATAATAATAATAATATTTAGAAATGAAAATGTAGAGAATCCAAAGAAGCTATTATGGAGCAAAATGAGGGCGGATACAAATCACTTGGACTTCTGCAACTTGATGACATACTCTTGTAACTGTGTTATAAAAAACAACAGTAAAAAACCGGAATTGGTTTAATAAGAGGTTTATTACTTTTTGGTACAGGGAAACAATGTAAAATAGAAACTAGAGAAAATAATATTTAGCCGTGAATGACTAACGGTTTTGAGCAAAAGCTGTCGCTGCTACTGCTCCTCCTGATACTCCTCTTGATGTAGGAGTATTTTTATGCCTTTCGTCCGACGGAAATATTCTCCCTCACAACACATACTATACAGAGATATGAACAGAATTGGAGATACATATCTGAGGAGTCTGGTACTAGAACTCAAATCAAAATTCCACTGTCAGAACGTGATTTCAGCAATCAACATATGGGCAGATGCTGTAGTTAGATACACTGTTGCAATTTTGAAGTTGATAGGAAGACCCGTAAGATGTTTACAGTGCAGACATCAGAAGAGATCTGATGGAAGGCGAAGGTTGATAAGTTTGGCGGGTTGTGTCGACAGCGTACGCAGTTCTCTGGTACACTTTTTGGGGAAAACTGAACAGTTGCAATACGTGACCGCACAAATGGCTATTGATCAAGGTGAAGTGGAAAGGCACGGGAGAAACATAACCAACTACTGGA
The DNA here is from genome assembly GCA_903632075.3 of Acanthosepion pharaonis. Classification (NCBI taxonomy): domain Eukaryota; kingdom Metazoa; phylum Mollusca; class Cephalopoda; order Sepiida; family Sepiidae; genus Acanthosepion; species Acanthosepion pharaonis. Next base: position 270,557 of record CAHIKZ030002202.1, read on the forward strand.
CATGCAGTTGCATGGTCAATTTGAAAGGAAAACGGAAGGGTTGAGGGAATATGAAGCCTTTCAGCAATGTTCGAAGAAAGAAGGCCTAAAACGTAGGTCTGAATGTGGTAATCATGGCAGCACCTGAACAATCCTTACATAAGATAGCCGTAGTCAGCAGCGTGTACCGTAATACAGATAGAAACAAGAGAATGTCACACGTAATTAGTAGTTGTAAAATACCAACACGAAGAGAGTAATCATTTACACTATTTACATTGCTCGGACTGTTGTTCTCATCTTTGTTGCCATATTCACGACGTTTCGACCATTGTACGCTCCGACCTTCTTCAGATGATTGGAATTTCGAACCAAACTCTTTATTCATCTCCTTGAGGACACATGCCCAGTGGATAAAAGCGTTGGTTGAAGTAATCCATTGATTTGACCCAAAGAGTTGTGAGTTCAGTACAGTAGAGGTGAAGAAAACTTGGAGAGTTGAGGCAAAGGGAAATAACTGATACTGAGATACCCGGAAGAGACATGACACGTGGAACTAGAACAATATATCCCGGTGAATGAGATAAAGGGTTCGGTTCGAAATTTCAATTACCTGAAGAAGGTCTGATTGTACAATGGCCGAAACGTCGTAAATATGGCAACAAAGATGAGGACAGCTGTCCGAACAATGTAAATAGTGTAAATAATTACAATACCTCATCTCAGAAGTATAAACAGATAACAAAGAGATTACTAAAGAAGACCTTATCGAGTTTGCCTTAGCATGTACTGGCTCTTGTGCAAAAGGGACAAAAGATTTAAGAATTGGTGCGTTTACGTACCATTATGATTAATGAAAGGAGAACTCAAGTCAAAGATAATCTGGGATTATGATTTTTTAAACAGATATTGAACACTGAAGACCAGATATAGTCGTCATCAATACAACTGAAAATGAATGCCAAATAATTGATGTGGACACAACTGCTGACTACAATATGATAATAAAGTAAACAGAAAAGATCAGCAACTACTCAGAATTGAAGGTTGAAATTGTCAAATGGTGGAACATGCCGGAGAAAAATGTTAAAAATCACCTGAGTAGCCATGATAAATATATTAGAGAGAGTATATTTTTGCATCGGCGCCATTTTGTTAACCTGATGCCCTGTCATTCATTCCTCACCACTACTGCTACTACTAATAATAATTATAATATAGCAACAATAACTCACTATTATTATCATTATTATTAATAACAACAACTCACTATTAAAATTAATAATAATAATAACTCACTATTATCATTATCATTACTAATAATTTTAGTAATAGTATAACAACTCACTATTATTATTATTATTATTATTATTATTATTAATAATAATATAATCTCACTATTATTAACATTATTATTAATAACTCACTATTAACATTATTAATAATAATGATAATAACAACAACTCACTATTATTATTATCATTAATAATAATTATAGTAATAATATAACAACTCACTATTACTATCATTATTAATAATAATAATACTATTATCATTATTAATAGTAATAATAATAACAACTCATTATTATTATCATCATTATTAATAATAATAATGATATCAACTCACTATTATCATCTTCATCAATAATAATAATAATAATAATAATAATAATAATAATAATAGAAGCACTATAAATGATTAAAGAAAAATAGTGATACACGTATTAAGAAAATCCCAGGAAACGCCTCACTGTTTGAAATACAAAAGATTGTGTCCATGAGTATCATTTACAAACTCTCTTAAAGTATTATGTTCAGTAAGCTTCTAAGAAAGGAATTCCTTTACATCAGGTCTCTGGTAAAAGAGCTGGTAAAAGATTGTATCAACCAACAAACCAGGAAAAATGGAAAGAGTAATAAAACTATACAGCGTAAAATTCCAGAAATTTGTCTGGTAAACGAGAACAAAGTAAAATCTAATATCTGGCACATTGGGAACTGTGTCCAAATAAACTAGAGACGACATTAGATGAATTATGGATTTGAAGAGGAGTTGAGACTGTCCAAATGGCGGTTTTGTTGCACTGGTGTGAGCATGAAAAAGTCATGTTAAATAAATAAATGAATAATAAAAGGGCTTAAACGGAAAGGAGGATGTGAAAATTAAAGTTGAAAGGAGAAAAAAAAAAAACAGTATTAAGAGAAAGTGAGAGACAAGAATTAAAAGAGAAAGAAACAATATAAAGAGGGAATGAATGAGTGAAAGAGAAATAAAAAGTGAGAAAGAAATAAAAGAGAAGTCAGGGAAAGAATGTGTCGTAAAGAAAAATGAAAAGATATAAGAACAAAAGACAGACATGAAAAACAAAATCGCATTATTCTATTGCAATTTGAACGAATTGTAATATTAGATAAATAACAAAAACAATGTCAAGGTTATCTTCATTTTATTATAAGATGGAACAATATTAAGTATTATTAATTGTTCAACAAATATTTATATCTTAATTTCAGTTCCATTTTATCGCAGCGGTCGTTCTATACCCGATCGGGAATAAATAAGGCATGTTTGAATTTGGAACGAGGGGTTATCAATATATAATCTATTTATTCAAACTCTTGTCCTTATGTTTGTTATAGATTTGATATTAAACACGACGTTTCAGCAAAGTATCCTTGTGACATCTTCAGGTGCCTATTTTTGGCTGAGAGGATATAATGTAATTTATCGGTAAAAAGCAGCATTCCTGATTAAAAGAATAGTTCGAATTAATCAAAAATATATAGTATAAGCCTTCGGTGAGACTTGAACTTCTTTTTCCTTGGGAACTCCCATCTTAACGCAACAATTGCCTTACCAATTATTCTACGAAGGCAACAAACTGCAGTAGTTCAACCCATACCTCTCTTATTCGTCACTAGCTTAAAAAGCCGCAATCTCTGCTGCCGACCTTAAAGCTAGCTCCTGAAAATTGGGCCACCGAGCCTAAAACTAAACTGGTCCATCTTAAAAAAAAAAAAAAAAATCAGCAATGATAATTTTGAAGAAATAATTTTGAATTCCTCAATTCATTCCATGGAACGATAAAGCCTGACTTTAACTCTGATTCAGACTAAAAGTCCAATTCGGGCCAAAAACCGATTTGGGCCAAAAGTTGAGTTCTTCAAATCGCAAACTCTGTGGAACTTCAAAACCTCACGTCACGGAACCTTTCACCTTAACTCTGATTTTTTGGGGATTTTCAAGAAATAAAATTGATTTCCTTAATTCAAAGTTTTTGAGATATTTTAAACTGAATTTAAAACATTTTTTTAAAAATTCGTACGTTTTTAAACCCAATATAAATTAAAAACTGAAAATCAGTAACTTTTTTTTCAGTTATTTTAAAATTTGAATTTTTAACTATTCCCTCCTCATCTGGACACACATCCCAATACTGGAGGCTGAGGTACCAGATGAAGGGAATATCTTTAATCCCGGAATCATCCTGAATTCCAAAAATAGTATAATATGCCTATGCAGGGCAAGTGAAGCTCGTGTTAGAAGACACACGGACAGAATTTGCCATTCATTTATTTAGATTATTCGACAAAATTCGTTATTTCAAGATATCTATAATTTCGAGAAAGCTCTTTATCATTAGAAGAATTATTCCAAGTATTGAACTCTTGTTGAGACGTTTAGCCTGATTCCTTCTCCTTCCTGTTTCAGGTGTATCGTCAGTTAGGAAAGAGAATTTTCTCTCTTTTTTTTTTACAGTAAAACATAGCGTAAAAGAAAAGGCGAATTCCTTTATTTTGTACGCCATTTTGTCTACATAAAAAGTAAACTCTTCTATTTTCCGTATGTTAACCCTAATTTTTTTCGTTTATCATACTGGTTTTTTATTTCTATAAACTTGTGTGTTTATCTTCGGTGCATAACTTTTGATTCAACAAATACCAGATGAATTCAACGGGCAGTTACAAGTAACGTTCTAAGTAATATAAGTTTAATAAAAAAAATTCTAGTAGTCGATGATACTGCAGATATATGAGAGATGGTCAGTCAAAGGTGTATTATTGAATCGATATTACATAAACCTCTGTTGATCCGGAAAATAATCCGGTATGTTTCTGCAACTAAAAGTGCCGGAAAATAAGTGGTGGACATGTCCTCTTTTCAACAGTGTATGGTTATCACATGTTTCAAATCTCAATTCAGACATTAGACCTTTACTTCGCAGATGTGACATTCTACTTTCCTCCTTGCTACACAAGTTTTACTGAAGATGTCTTGATCCTTATATTGTTATAGTGCTTGCTTTTAGAGTGAGTAGAATACAAGGAAAAAAGAATGAGGGAATCACGGTAAGTATGACCTACCTGCATGGAATAAGTGACTGATCCTCCGGGACCATTGTCGGGGTCAAAGGTCGTCACGCTTTTAATCAATGAACCAATAGCTGCATTCTGAAATTAATTAATAAAAATGAGTCAGAACAAGAAAATTATTAAATTTTGACAACATACACACTACCTAAATAATAATAATAATAATAATAATAATAATATCAGTAATTCCAGTTGTAGTTGGAGCCCTCGGTTAGATGGAAAAAGATTCCGATAGACTCATTGGACGAATCTCTGCTAGCCCATGTCTTAAAGAAATACAAAAAATGTACTCATAGATAGAGCTCACTCCTTAGAAAGTGTTTTATTTGTGTAAAATGTGTGTGGTTTTAGGTTGTCTCTTTTACAAAAATGCTGACTAGAAATACCATGATGGAATTTCTGACCCTAGGTCTTTAGTCGAGACCAGAAAGGAAATTAATATACAACAAAAATTAAAGGAAATAATAATAATAATAATAATAATAATCATCATCATCATCCATCATAAAAGAAGCTTGTAAGTACAAACGAGATTTAGTAGATTCTGTAGAAAACCAAAACGTAACCCAAAAGCCAACTGCTGCAGCAAAATTTATAAAAAAGAAAATCCAGGATAAAGCTCTTGAATAAATGAAACAAGGCCGGCGAGAGAAAGCTCTGCATGGCCAATATCCAGAACGAGGCTAATAAAGCCGATGTTAATAAAGTTAACACTGATGTTTACGAGCATCTGGATTAAAGGCTAAAACAGATGGCTTTATTCTTGCGGCTCAAGACCAGAGTCTGTTCACTAGGAACTTTCAGGCAAACATCATACATAAAAGTATGGATCCAAAATGCAGGTTCTGTGACAAATGTTAGGAAACCATAGACCATCTAATCTCATGATGTTTTGTACTGGCACCAAATGAATATAAAAATCATCACGATAGAAGTGGTGTAATACTTACACTTAACAATGCGCAAACACTTTGGAAAAGATGTTAATTAACACTGGTATGAACATCACCCAACACTGGTTACAGGAATAGGTATTACAATTCTATGGCATTACACCATCTTTACAGACAGGAAGATTGAAGCAAATACGCCGGACATAATTGTTGAAAACCGAAAAGAAAAACTTGTCTACTAATGGATAAGACTTGCCCAGCGGACCGTAACATAGCAACCAAGAAATTTGAAAAATTATCGAAGTATAAAGACCTGGAAATCGAAATAGAGAAAATGTGGAACTTGAAAACAATAATAGTACCAGTCATAGTAGGTGCGCTTGGAATGATAAAAAAGGAACACAATAGCACATTGAACGAATCCCTGGAAATTCCAGTTTAAGAGAAATACAAAAAATGTCATGATGCCATTTCTAAGCTTAGGTCTCTGGGAGGGACCCGGAAAGTAATGTGTATACACCAGAAATCAAAGGAATAATAATAATAATAATAATAATAATAATAGAGCAAAGCAAATATTGCCAGATTGTGGAAAATGCCGAAGGAAAATATTAGTAATCCCAGTAGTGATTGAGACACTTTGATCAGTATCATTGAAGTTTAAAAAATATTTTGACCAACTTGGTTTAAAATACACCGAAAAAACTGCCTTATTGAGTTCGGTATGTATATTTTGAGCGGTAGTGTTTGCCCGAAGTCTTTGTTAAGATTTGATAGGCAGTATCTTCGTTGGCTTTCAAGACGTCTCAAGAATTGATAAACCGTAGAAAACGAACCATTCCATCAAGGCATTCAATATAATAATAATAATAACAATGCCCTGACGTTATACTAGGTGAGGCTATGATGGCTTCTGATTTTAATTGATTGATGTTAACATGGGATCGTTGGTGATTTAATACAGATTACATTGAATATCCCGTTAAGTACCATAGAGTTGTTTGTCAGTTTCTTGATCTTAACCAGTAAAGTATATCCCTCAGAGGATGGTACAGTTTGAATCTCTGTTCATGAGCAGGAAGAGTCGGGGAGCTTCATGCCGATAGGATATTTTTTTCACGTTAGATATTTGGGACCACACTCATTCAATGATCATCGAAGCGGACTGGATTCCTCGACCTGGGGGTATTTTTAACTGGGCCCAACCTGTAAGGTTATTCGCTGTTTGAATGAAAACCTGTTCAACTATCGCGTAGATTTGGTTGTTATATGTCTGGTATATTCTTATCCGACTGGGTGTCACCATAAGTATGTGGGGCTTCGTATATTTGTACCGCAGCATCACTTTCTTGGCGTATTAATCTTGCATTCAGTAACCATGAATATTAATCAAATGAATAAATACAAAGACAGATGTGCTATATGTGAAATGGCAAAAAAGAGGGGGTTTAATGCTGTTGTCGGTATCAATTCTTATTTCAACTGTCGTCAATCTGTTTGTAAACCCCTTCGAGACTGTTCCAAGTACACCATTAAACACTGGTACAACTGTCAGCTTCATTATTGTCAACTTTTGACTAATATTTTTTTTTACGGAAAATCCAAAACTTTTGAAAATTTTGTTTTGATGAGTCTAGTGGAATAAAAAGTAATTCTTGGGTCGAGACGCTGCAAGCTTGTTCGAAACAACTACCGAGAAATATTGAGACGATCCACCGAGTATCTCATCAATCAATTCATGACTGGAAGAAAGTGAAGAAAGATATGCTGGAATGGCTAAATCTACCGCTGATCGAAAGCCCAGCCCTCCGAAACTCAAAGGGAGCTTTGCCTACCTCCAACCTGTGTCATCGAAATAAACGTTGTAAATTAGCTCCGCGCATCTCTGAATTGTGATTTCTATCTCATTTAAGATATCCTGTTCGAGGTAGCAAGGGGTACTTCGGAGAGTGTAGAGGAAAATCGGTAGCGAAAACCTATTCTTCACGAGGAAGAGGGCTGGGTGTACATCACTTAGCTTGTGAACCACAGCTACGCGTAGAAAGCTGGTCTGACACTCGCTCTTCGGACAGCTGACAGTGTACTCCTGTTCGTGGCGAACACTGTAGTGGAGTCAGTTTGACATTTCGAACATTGTATTTTCTTACGCTAAGAGCGCGCCGCCCGATCGACCAAACTCCGCGCGTCGGATGGCACGCCTAACGAGTCCGATACATGAGGATCGACTCGAATTCCCTTAGTCTTCAAACTTTTTCAATTGTATTTTATCACGTAAAGACAGGCGCGCTTCGCCCGACTGCCTAAAAGCCGTGGTTCTCTCATCCGTGTCACGTCAGGACGTGTTTCACCCGGCTGACCACTGTGCGTCGGACAGCAGACCGACAAACTGCCTCTTCTCCTTTTTAACAGCAAGACCAATTCGTGTGATGACTTTTTGCATTTTCAACAACCGACCACCGCGCGTCGAATTGCCTTTTTATTGCAACTCTCATTTCTTTTTGTTTTTTTGTTTTGTTTTGTGGCAGTTAATTTAGCGATGTGGTTAAAAAAAAATCTTCCAGCAGAATTTAAACTCACATCCCTTACACTTTTACAGTGACACTGATGATGTCAAAACTTTACCATTCGGTGAAAATATCGGTAAAATCGATGAAAATAACGCAACATTGGAATACAGGAAAGAAAAAATGGAATTGAAAACTTTCCCCTTAAAAAAGCAGATGTAATAGCAAACAACTATGGATATGGTTGCACAGAGAACATCTCAACAGAGAAACAGTATCCCTTATTCACCAACACAGCATAAATGCATCAGGAGAACAAAAAGAGATATAATCAAAGACCAAAAAATGAGATGGTAGACCAGATCATCAGGGAATGTCCTCATTCTGGTTCAAAATGAATACAAAAACAGGTACAACATAGTAGGAACAGTCATATATCGGGAACTATGCAAAGAACTTAGGTACTACCATGTAAGAAAATGTTACCAGTACAAACCAGAAGTTGTTGTCGAAATTAAATCAAAAGCAAGAATTTGATCTCGACACCGAGTACCCCATTAAGGCGAGAAGACCATATGTGCCATTGTAGATTACGAATAAAAACAATGGAACCTAATCTCTCGTACGTAACGTTACTGTTGATTCAACTCCGGACTTCGTCAATTGCCGTCAACCAGTGGGTGTGTATAGCCCAGCATCCTTTCTTAAACCTGGAACCCACATTCTTGTATGGATGTACAAGACTGTATTTTTTCCTTTCCCGGTGGGTGTTTATATATCTGCTTGTCACATAGATTTTGTCCATGCTTTGATATCTTAGGTAAAGTTGGATCGATCAAGTGTTTACCTTTCAGGGTCTGCTACTGAAATGTGAGACACGGATGCGCACTTGGTGGCTGGGAGTTAATCTCTCAGGTCAATCCGACAATGCACCTGGCTTCTCTAACGTCACACAGAGCGCAATGTCTATCCTGGCATCGTCTGGAGTGTGTCACGTACTATACACATCTAGTTGTAACCAAAGAGATCTTGGATATGACCGTGCCAGGTAAAAAAGAAAGCGAAAATTTTCTAATTAAAATGACTTTACTCGGGAGCTACGAAATATATAAAACATGAAGGTTGGTATCGTGACCAACGTAGAGAAATTAGAAGTGTCTCCAAAGAGTAGAGTTAAGACAAATTAGGAATTCCAGGAGATGTGACTGTCCTAACCATAGTATAATTTGGGTCTTCGGGAATACGGAGTAAGATGTCACAGATTTAAGGAGACTTCATCAGAACAACTAGACTTCAGGCTTAAATATATGAAACATAATGATGGTAATAATAAACACACACTACGGACTGTGACAGAAAGTAAAAAAAAAAGTACTCATGGATTTTGCGATTCAAGAAATTCAAGCAAAAATTTTCGGATATAGATGTTTCGACCGGACACAGAATGAAGATAAAAGAATGTGGGAAAAAAAAGAGGAAAAAGAACATAACATTGGTTCACAAATAAATAAATAAATAAATAAATAAAAACGAATTAAACATTTAAAATTGTGGTTTAAAGTCATGCCAGTAGTATAAGGCGTAATTGGAATCGTGTCTGCGAAGACAGCGAAGAATGTATTGCAAACTTGAGAAGACATGCTGTTACTCGATTTCCAGCAAACCCACCAGACATCTCTTGTGAATATGCAGCTGTATGAATAATAATAATAATAATAATAAATGCAAAAAGAATAATATCATTAAATTCGACTCAGATGAAAACTATTGATTTCAAATATTAAGTTCATTACAAACGATTAACTGCATTATATCAATTTATTATGTTTTATTCTATTTTTTAAGACTATTGCCTTTATTTAATAATTTCATTTATTTTGGGAATAATTTCATTAATTTATTTAATTAATCTAATTTATAACGGCTTTTTATCAATTAAGCGTTAGTAATAAAAAAATATCATTTACGGTAATCGTAATGCACATGAAAAAAAAAATCATAATTGTAAAATAGCTAAAAATAACAAAAAAACAAAAAAACCCAAAAAACTTGTGATCATTTAAAACATTTAACGAAGTTTGCCTTATTCAAATTTCCTGACTGTGACAAACAATCAAATGATTGGCTGCTTATGATAACGAAAAAATAACGACGTCGCTGCTAATGGTTACAAAATGTCTGAAAGGGCGGAAATGCGTCTGGGGGGATCGAAATAATTGGGAAACCTCAGTAGGATTAAAGATTGGTTGAATTTAAATAATAATAATAATAATAATAATAATAATAATAATAATAAATACAAAAATGAACCCGAAATCATTTTTAATTCTGCACTATGGACAAAGATAAAATAAAACAATGTCTCCAAATCAGAAAATATTGCGAGGGAACAAATGTCTGTAGCGCCATTTAAGTGAATTTAGTGAAAGAAAAGATTGATATTTGTGCACACAAACAACATATGTGCCATTTTGTTCTATTGCCTTCCGCCATCTTTAAGGCGGCTTCATGATTCCATCCTCCTTGAATATGGCATATTTCTGAGTAATGAACTGGTCTAAGGGGTTTTTACAAGCTTCCAGATAACTGAAGTTCTTTCCATGAAAAGCATTGTCTAAAGATCGAAATAAGTGGAAAAAGGAAGATGGAAGTTCCAGTGAGTGCCGTGTGTATAGTAAGATATGCGAGCAAGGCTGCATCAATTTTTGACGGTTTTGCAAATAGAGATATGAGGTCTGACGCTGTCCTGATGGAAGACGATAGACCTCAGATTGGCCAATTCTGGGCGCTTTTCACCGGTTGCTATCATTGATTGGTCCAATCGGGAACAGTATTTGTCAGAATTCAAAGTCTTCTTTTACAGAAAAAAAAGCATGCAATACGCTATATACAAAGCATCACCTTCTTTTGAAGTAACTTAAATTCGTGAAGTTAAGGTACCAAAGACGAATGAGGTGATACGGCAGAGAGTGTTTTACGAACTTAGTCACTCGTTTCAGTATACTAATGGCTAGTTTTTTTTTTGTCAAAACGTCTGGTACTTGAACTCATTTCGGGGAAAAGTGGATTCATTCCTATCGCAAGCTGAAATTCGTACTCGCTTTGACAGTTTAATTTCTCGAGGCAGTAACCACTAGGCTAACTCATCACGCGATTTGACAGCATTCTACCTGTGAAGAAGGGTTCGCGGGTAGTGTTAAAGGCTATCACCTCGGAAAGAACAGAGTTCGAATTCCGGTCGCGTACATTACTTTCGCAGAAATACCATTGAGAATGATATGACTGTATCCGTTCTCACCAAGCTGTGAGTTAAATATCTGGACAGACCGGGATCTCTACCCTTGGTTGGTAACCAGTATATGAGAAGGAAAACACCGAAAAACCGCTTAGTTTGCTATTGGGCAAATAGTAGCTCTTAAATCTTAGTTGGAAATTCATCGGAAGATGGTGGACTCGATAAAAACAACCATCCCCCAGAAGCCTGAACAGTTCGTAATATTTCGGCTCGTAAAAAAAGCACAATGACTGAAAATATAGTTATGTTAGTCATATATATATATATATATATATATATATATATATATATATATATATATATATATATATATATATATATATATATATATTATCGGAAGCGAATACAACATCTACTTTCTTATAACACACTGGTATGATAGGCATTTATTCTGCGTATGAAACTGTCAAGAGTTTGATATTTTTACGGTTTATCAACCTTTTGCAGGTTATTTAAAGCCAGAAAATACTTTTAAATGGGAAGAAAATCTTGAAGATAATAATGATTTAATAATACAAGTACAGAGAAACATCAGTCCTTGAACGTCTCACATCGGTTTTCGAACAGAAAATTTGAGATGATAATGCCTCGGTTATCGAACAAAATTTCGGTTCTCGAACATAGCCAAACCGAGTTAATCTGAACGGAATCATTTCCGAGTCGATCGCCATGTTGTATATATTCGTGTGTTGTGCTGTACTTTTTTATTTCCAATTTTATTGTACTGTGCGTTTTTTTCCTCTTTATTAGTTCTTAATCATGGCCCCAAAGAAAGCTAGCAGTGATACAGGTAAAGGAAAAAGTTGAGAGAAAAAAAAAAGTTGATGATATTGTCTCTTCCTACTCAGTTTCATATGACGAAAACAACGGTCTATACTATTCTTATAAATAAAGAGACGATCATATCTTTTCTTTCCTTTCCTAAACAATAACATCTCTTTCCTTCTCCTTCCACTTACGCTATCAACTCTCCTTTACAGCTACAATAAAATTAAAGTGTTCGTCTACATTTTATCTGTTTAGTATTGGGTTTATTTATTTTTCCTTATATTTAATGATTTTCATTAGTTTTGTATATAAACTTGTGCACAAAGTACTTTTGTAAAAGTTTAAATAAGCAATCATCTTGGGATAAGGAACGGATTAATCCATTTTACAGTGATTCCTATCAGAAAAGTAGTTTCGGTTAACGAACATTTCGGTTAACGAACATTTCGGGTTATGAACTGGCTTCAGGAACGAATTAAATTCGTGAAACGAGGTTCCATTGTACTACTAATTAACCCATATTTGGTGGAGAAGAAGTGGATTCATGCCTTTCCTAAGGATATTTGCTTGTAAGTAAATATAGCGAACCTGCCTGGAATTGAAACTCGGTTCGTTGATCTTCAATTCCGAGCAGTTAACTTTTACACCATCTGTACACCCAAGATTACAGCATTTGGTATTCCCAAGCCGTCGTCAATTTAGGACCAGATTTGACGTTGTTTAATTTCGGTGACCATATGAGAATCGGTGTTTCAAAGTGATATGGTCGTAAGTATGAAACTGCCAAGGGTTAGCTGTAGCATGAGTGCAGAACTGATAATTAAAAAGCTTTGTATGACACAAGGCTCCAAATACAGAGCGCCTCTCGAATTCGAAATCTGCTTGGCTAACTGGCTAATCACTATTACTCAGTAAGGAATTCAAACCGAATTATAGGCATTTATTATACACCATTTTTATGAGTTGTGTGTTTTCGGGATGTGGACGATCATGGCTCTTCACAACTTTCTGCCTTTTATTGCTTTAGATAACATTTGATTCGGTAAACTTATACGATAGGCACTGCGACCAGAAATTTTTTTCAAAATCTCTTCATATCACTGTAGATGAAATGTTAATGGGGGGGGCAGTTTGCTATGTAAATTGATTCTCCTACGGAAGCCAAAATAAATATACACATATGACATCATTTCTTAAAATTAAAAAAAAATCTCAATCTTGATATTTTATTATTGATTATGCTCTCCAAGCCATAAATATAATAAAACATTTTTCTCCATATTACACAGCAAACAACTATCCCTCTTATTAATCATTTTAAAATATAATAAATATATTCAGAGTTGTCTCCCTTCTAGACTGGTTGCAAACCAAGACTGCAGAACCAACTCTACTGTTTAAACCAAAGATGGTGGTGTGAGGTGTGGGGGGGGGTGACGGAGAAAGGGGGGATCATACCTTTCTCAGTGGTATTTGCGAGAAAGCGAATGTAGCGAACACGACTGGAATTCGAACTCGGTTCACCGGCTTCTGAGTCACTAACTTTTATACCACCTGCACATCCAATACAGGATATGAGATATTAAGCACTAGTCCGGCACTCTTTGTTTTTAACAAAGAAATTCCTCTCTTAATACATTGCTTCGATCCTCGGAAGCATCATTTTACTTGTACCGCTTTGATTTTCTCTCTCTGTCACATTTCCTTTCTCTGTCACATTTCCTTTCTCTGTCACATTTCCTTTCTCTGTCACATTTCCTTTCTCTGTCACATTTCCAGCGGTCTAATGAAGAAAAGCTGTCACTTTATGTAACAGGAATATCTCGTTATTTGTCAATACACTGAATTCAGTGATGAATAATAATAACAAAAGGGACCAAAATTTATACAAGAAATATTAAATATACAGCATATCGACTATTTCATTCAACCTTTTTATAATAAGTTTTTAAATTAATACCATGAAATCAGCGAACAGAGATCAAATTTGATACCTTGTCAATGATCCGACAACTATATTCACTGATTACATGACAAAGTATTTCATCATTTTAGCCTGTTTGGAGGTCGATGTTTTGAAAAACGAATTCCGCGCTTGTGTTTTGCCTAAAGGTTCTTCTTTAAAAGCCACTCAAAACATTACAATTTAAACGGCAGTTAGATATAAAAAAAAAACCCCAAAAAACAAAAAACAAATTCAGGACCCCTTCCTGTTCTTTTTTTAATTGACATTGTGAAAAACCACCAAATATGATTTCAATCGTCAAGAAAAATCACTGGTAACAAATTAGTCAGCCCAGAACCACGCGACGCAGAATAATGCTGATTCGTACGCACAGCGGCGCAATGTGCAACTGCATCTTATTCGCGGTCAACATTCATATAACGTCTTTTTCAGGGTTTTAACATTTGATTTAGTTTATTTTCAAGTAGTTATATACGTGTTTAAATATTGTGTCTATTCTTTAGTTTGAAAAGAAGACACAAGGAAGTTGCGGGTGATTTGGAACCAAAACAAACGTGCGTTTACTTTATGAACATTTTCAGATATCTTTTAGAAAATATTTGACCCCTCCCCTACAGAAAAACTCTGAAAGATTCTTACCTCTGGGACAGTAGCCTTGTATGGCAGACCTCTGAATTCGGGGGCATTGTCGTTTACATCTTGAATATATAGAGTTACTGTTCTTGTCACCTAAATAGGAAGCAAAGAGAAAGCGTTTTGAATAAGCGAACAGCATGAGCATTTTGTTAAACAATATCACACTAGCCTTGAAATGTTCGGAGAATCAAAAAAACAAAACAAAACAAACAAACAAACAAAAAAACGTAGTTAATGAAAATGGAATCTAAGAAGGAAGTAAAAATAAAAGGATGAGAAATAATAAAAAAAAATATAATAAAAGCTTTGCAAAAACTATAAGAAATATGTTGAAGACTATAAAGGAAGAAAAAAAATCGAGAATAAAAGAATATATAGAAAATAATAGGACAAGATAGAAAAGTGACTAAAAATAAATGATTGCTAAATTAAAAAAAATAAATAGCGTAAGTAAATAAAAGGCGGGGAAAAAGAATATTAGAATTAAAAAAAAAATGGTCAATAAAAACGAATAAAGAAAAAAACCGAAAAACTAATGCAATCAGTCTAACGTACATTCGGAAGGTTGTTATGATAAACTTGCAATTTTTATTGAAGTTTAAAAGATTAATGGAAGAGAAAGAAGTAGTTAAAAAGTAGGCAAAAATGAGACATTTCTTTTACGTTCCATTTTGGGTTACGTTTTACTTTTTATAATTTTTCCAGTATTTTTCCGTTCCCGTCATTCTTATTGGATTTTCGCTTTTCTTCTCTCCTGACAAAAATTTCTATTCAATTTAGGTTATCTTATTTTGCATTAAACTTTTCTTTGTATTCTAATTATATATTTTTCTTCTTTTTAACTGTAGTCTTTGTCGCAAAATGTCTTTACCGAATAAAGCTGAGTAATACCGTTGCCGCACATATACAAATATTTTAAAACAAAGCTGTTTATTATTATTTGCATTAGTCATGTTTACCTTCTACCTACATCTATGTTGGGGTTTATACTACCAGAAACGTAGGATTTTGCGTCTTCTTGGGGATGCAAGGTTTTGTTTTCAGATACAATCAGCTTGAAATGTTAATCGTGAAATTAACAATTTTCATAAAGGAAATATTCAGCATTCCTTGATCGAAAGTGAATATCAGTTGAAATTTATAAAATCTTTTCCATATATGCTAGATTTTAAAGTCTTTGCTAACAACTTCCACGCAGTTAGAGACAAATTATTCAATTTCAATTGTTCCAATGTTTTATACTTATGAAATGTATCAGCTATAACTTCAATCAACTGAAGTTGGAGTAATTCATCTTCTATAGTCAAATCTTGAGTTCCAAGTTTCTCAAATTCGCAGAATCTGCTAATTTCTCTTAATCTTTGAAGATATTACATAATTGATTCGTCTTGTTTCTGTTTAATGGACATAAATTTGGTTCTTTCCGCTATGACAAGTTACTTTTTAGGTCGTGAACTTCTTTATATAATTTCTGAAATTTCGACAGACGTCATATTCTCCAGTTGTTTGGAGTATGCCATAACATAAATTTTCATTATAGCTTCATAACCTGTCGAAGCTAGAAAGAGGCGAGTTATTTCATTTTCTTCCCCTCTTGCTTGGTTTCTCTCAATTTTTTTAGCCCTAACCTGGGCTGTAGAACAACGGATCCAAGTCTCGACAAATTCCAGTTTCTCCAAATGTCTTAATCCTTTGAGCCCTACCGGCGGTAGAGAAAAATGGCGTAATGCCCAGCCACCGGTTGAACAGTGAAAGAGAAAAAATGACAATGCCCAGCCACCGGTTGAACAGTGGTAGAGAAAAATGACTTAATGTCCAGCCACCAGTTGAGCCGGGGTAGAGAAAAATGACTTAATGTCCATCTACCGGTTGAACGGTGGGTAAACACTTGTAACCATTTTTATATCTACCGTGAAACATTACATCCCAATTATTTGCGAATTTTGACTCAGGACCTAAGGCAGAAGGGTTAAAATTCTTTAGGAACGCAGGGCTGAAATGTTTAAACATTCTATCGTGGACCCCGTTGTATTGTGTTGTGTTGTTCTACGACACGTGGTCAGTAGTCAGCTTCTTGCTTGTCTCTTACTATACTATACACTTTTGATTTCTTCTACTTAATCTATGCAAATTGGTACAATCCTATTTATCAATCCACTACATGGAATTGACAAATTATTATAATCGAACTCCCAAATCTCCATCTCCATTCTACTACTGTAAACAAAAGCTTGATAAATAGCATCTCAAAACGTAGACTGGCTAATGGTTTGGTAAAAGTGGCGACTAAAAAGACCTGATGATGTCTATGCAATATAGCGTTTAAATTATGTGGATACATCAAATACAAAGGTATTATTTAAATCCCTTCGGTGCATCAAGTAGAAAGATAGCCTTTAAATCACGTGACTGCAGGAAATAGCAATATAGTATTTAAATATGCATGAAATAGCTAGATAGCGTTTAAATACAGTGGGTGAATGCAATAAGACAATAATTAAATTTCTTGGCGCCATCAAGTAGCAAATTAACTTTCGAATCCCTTCGATGCATCAAATAGCAAAATAGAATTTCAAATTCCGTGATTGTAATTTAACTCTCGTTTCAGCTTGTTTTCCAGTCAACACACATGGAAATAAGGATAAAACAGACATTGTCGGTCGTATTTAATTAAACTTGTTTGGACATATATAAATACTTGCATGGGAGTTCTGAGGAATTTTTCTCTGGCTACCCAGATTTTATAAATTTATGCGCAGTACTAGATTGGCGGCAAGGTCTCATCATTTTACAATTGAAATTGCTAAATGTAACCGTAAGTTCTATGCTAACAGTTTCTTCTATCGTACTTCTTGCTTGTGGAACTCTCTTCCAGCTTCTTGTTTTCCAGTCATTTTCGTTCTTCAAAAATTTAAATGCAATTTCAATCTCATGACTTCTTAAATCCTGTTCTTTTACTGTTCTCTTTCCTTAACAGGGTTTTGTTTTTCTCATATTCTCTAACGCTCAGTAACCACTTGCATCTTAGCGGCTTTATTGCCTTCCTTGAGATAAAATGATTAGAAAAATCCTGTGAATGAATCTAATAGCAAGGTATTTACACTATTTACATAATTCGGACTGCTGTCATCATCATTATTGCTGTATTCACGACGTTTCGGGTGGTGTACGCTCCTACCTTCTTCAGGTGATATTTCTTGGAATTTTGAACTAAAACTGACTTAACCCAAAGAGTTGTGAGTTCAATACCTGGCTACAGCAGTGGGAACAAAAACTTGGAGAGTTGGCTTATTCAGGTAAATTAACTGAAATTGAGATATCCAAAGGCATGACACGTGGAATTTAAACAATCTAACCACCATAGACTAAAAAAAAACGTGTTTGGTTGGAAATTCCAAGAAATATCACCTGAAGAAGATCGGAGTATACAATGGCTGAAACGTCGTGAATATAACAATAAAGATGAGAGCAACAGTCCGACTAATGTAAAGAGTTTAAGTAGTTACAATACCTCATCTCGGAAATATAGACACATACCAAGGTAGTATTTAAATTAAGTGGATGCATAAAATTTTGCAATAAAGATATCCTTGCAATGGATTGTAATTTCTGAGGCTGGAAATAAAATGTTTCTTTCTCATGGGTGAAGATTTGCCTCTTGTAAATATTGAGCATGTTTTTGTGTTCGTGTTTTTTTTTTCCCGCAATGGCCACCCGAAAGAATAAACGTTGAAATTCACTGAAGCTTCGCAGAGAAACACGAAGCAGAATACAGTTGGCAAAATATCAAAGTAAAACTACTTTAAATATCCCGACAAAAAAATAATAAAAAGATAAGATCAAAGCCGTAGACTGACTCTGACGAGCAATCAGTAAAGATCTTGGTTGAATGAACTCTTTGAGAAGAAGATGGCAATAAAAGACCAAAGATTTTTTACCGAGTAAAAGAAAGGAAAAAATAGAGATATCTATCTATCTATCTATCTATCTATCTATCTATCTATCTATCTATCACTTCTGATATGTGTATGCCGAGGCGTATGATAAAATGCTGAACGGGGAAAAAAGAAGAAAAGAATGGGAAGGAGAATTTGTGAAACGAAAGAAAAAAGACTGTGTTAAAAGCAAATAACAAAAATGCTAAAAAAAATTTAAAAAAAAAACAAAACAAACATGCAGTATATATAAAATGGTTGTGATGTTAATAAACATAGATAAAGGTCAAGCTTCAAATACAGGAACACCGTTTTCCAATCACAATAACAGCAGATCTTTGCAATTTAAAAGAACATTTTGACCATAAATGGTGGTATGCAAGTCTTGACTAACATGATCAGGTGACGGAACGAATTTAAACTCGGCACTAATTTCAACTCGATATAAAAACCCTAACTCTAAACCTGAGTTCCGAGATGAAATTAGTTACAAGTTGAAATTATTTCAGGCACACCACATGATCAAATATAAATAGTCAGATATCACGAGTGAATAAATATGCAAGAAGTGAAAACTAACAGCGAACAAAACTGTTAGGCACTGAATCATTCGGAAGAGTTTTGTTATTCTAGCTACGAGTACACGTCGGCCAGTTTTCATGAACCATCTGCAGAATTCTGTAATTTTCCCTTTATTTAATCTGTGGAATAGGCTGTTTTCATATATATATATATATATATATATATATATATATATAGAGAGAGAGAGAGAGAGAGAGAGCAAATATAATTATTTATAACATATTCAGGTCATAATTTTCGAATAAAGAATTATATATATATATATATATATATATAATTATTTATTCGAAAATTATATATATATATATAATTATTATTTATAAAAAAATTATAACATAAGTATGTTATAAAATCACTACAAAATAGCCATTTTGTTTCAACACACTCTGTGTCTTATCAAGTGATGATGTTGAAAATAAAATAAATGGTTTTAAAAGTTTCAGATTAATTAACGATCCTACACTAGGGGGAAACATTGTTACAAAAGCTAGAATAACCAATCAAAAACCAAGTATAGAAAGATTCAAAAGCTTGACAACGAAATGTATTGAGCACTCTTTTAAGAATAGTAATTGTTGGTTATTGAATTTATTCCGTATATACCAATTATATACTTTATATATATATATATATATATATATATATATATATATATATATATATATGTCAATTGGTAACTGGTAGGGATAATTCCAAGGTGGGCATTAATCCAAAGAAAGCTCAATGTAAGTAACAGTGCAATATAATAATAATAATAATAATAATAATAATAATAATAATAATAATAATAATAAATCCAGACGATCCTTAAAAATCCATTTCGATTATAATTTATTTCATGAATATATTCCAAATAATATATATATATATATATATATATATATATATATCATTCACCGGTAGCACGACTCGGAGTTTCATGCACAACGCAATCTTCAGGTGCTAAATATAGAATGACCGTTACATAATTTAAATTTTAATAAAAATACCCGTTTAACGCAATACTGGTGATTACTGTTTTTTTTTTATTTTAACAAAAAATATTGTATTTAAACTAGACGGGGTTCATATTTGATATTTAAAATAAACTGGGATTAATTTTTTATTCTATTTTCAAAATAAACGGGGATTAAACACAATGCTGGAGCAGTTCACATATTATACGGCAATTACGGGTTTTTATTTTAATTTCCGTGTATTCTAAATATAAAATATATATCCCGTCTATTTTAAATAATATATTTTTTAAATTTACATATGGTAGGAGCTGCACATTCTTCAGTTTGTAGTCAACAGAATCCGAAAACATCTACGCGGCCGTGTGGGTAATGAATTATTTTCCACCTTACAACTCCTTTGCCACACACGACACGTTGCAAGTGTTTCTCTAATCTGCCGCTATTTCTATGAAAAGTGTTCAGACTAACGACATTTCTTACTTCCACCAGTTCTAACCTTCTCGGCTAAGACCGGTCATTTCACGTACATTGTAGCGAACCAGCTTCATTCCCTTTTATAACTTTTATCTTCTCCATATATCATTATAAACTTTGCCTGTTATCTCTTGCTTTGTAACCCTCTGCTTCGAGTGGCTCTTGGATGAGACAGGGTGGACATTATTGCGAAAGAACATCATATTGTTACTGTGAGTTTTCTTGGATAAAACAATATCATGGTTTCACATTACTTTTTTCACGGTATTGAATTCAGTGTTGCCTTTATTCTCGCCTTGTTGCTAACCAAGGCTAGACCACCCAGTCTACCCAGCTATTTAACTTATAGCTATATGCAGAGAGGAAAAGCAGAATCATGCTCTTTAGTGCGAAGTGAATGTAGATTATCCTATCTGGAACATCTGAACATGGACTGCCGATTGTAATTTCAGTTTTGTTAATCATTTGATCATTTCCATCTTCTCCGTATTTTAGCAAACGGTCCCATTTATAACTGTTTATATCTCTGAGATGAGGTATTATGATTACTTGCATTATTTACATTATTCGGACTGTTATCCTCATCTTCATTGCCATATTCACAACATTTCTGCCGTTGTACGCGCCGGCCTTCTTCAGGTGATTGGAATTTCGAACCGAACACTTATGTTTGCGTACAGAAAGTCATCATTTCCATCAGGTTATCTATTGATATACGGGTCCGTTCTCCTAGGGAGAAATCCGAGGCCAGTCTGTCCCAGACTGCCGACAGTGCAACTTCAGAGGGTACGTTGGTGAACAAACTCACCATGACCCAGTGGATAAAGACGTTGGTTAGATCCAAAGAGTTGTGAGTTCAATATCAGGCCACGGCAGTGGTGAACCAAAAACTTAGAGAGTTGAGTTAAAGGAATTATAACTGAGATGCCCGGAAGAGGCATGGCACGTGGAACTAGAACAATGTACTCCGGTGGACGAAATAAAGGGTTCGGTTCGATATTCCAATCACCTGAAGAAGGCCGGAGCGTACAACGGCCGAAACGTTGTGAATATGGCAATGACGATGAGGATAACATTCCGAATAATGTAAATAATGCAAAGACTCATTTATAAACCTCTCATCTTTCGTCTTTATTATTCTTTTTCGAATTGTGAACAGATGAATAATCTTAGCCCTCATCAATTTTCTACCTTGTCATGTTTATAACTGTCATGATACTTTCATTTTATTTTTTTCGTTTTTCTTCACCAACATGAACAGTAAAAAAAATCTCATGATGATCAGTTTGATGATTCAGTTTTTCTTTTTAAACTCTCTATCATTCCCCGTTCTTCGCCGTTATTGCTATCATTTTATGTCGCTGCAGCAACGGCAAAATGGAGATTGCCTATTTCCGGTGAACTGAGTTGACTTCCGCTTAATTCAGCGTTTGCGTTTGCGCTGCAGCAATTCCATGGGCAGATCTCTGGAGCTGAGAGGCAGGCAGAAAATATAATTTTGGTTTAAGATGATTATTTCGCTATTTCGCTTTGCTGTCGTTCCGAAAGAACTTTATTTCCCGCCAACTGTTTTCGTTTCTGGTTATTTATTCAAGATAAATAAATAAATACATAAAAGAATGCGTTGTTTTGCTGTCGTTTAAGACGAGCCGGAAAACAAGAATAAAAAAAAAAAAGCAAAGATACAACGAAAGCAAGGATAATGGCCGCGAGAAAGGTAGAAGAAAATGCAGGGAGGGGGGGGAATCGAAAGAGAATTAAAAAGGCTAAAGAAATGAAAGATTGGGGGGTGGGGAAATAAGTAAAAGGAAGGAACGTAAAAGAAGAACAAAAAAAAAAATGAAAATAACTTTACCGAGTGAATAAATTAAAAAAACAAAAAACTAATGCTTGAATCATATATTAAAAATACGCAAAGTAATAAAAAAAGCAAATGTAGATTATATTAATAGTAATATTAATACTGAATTTTAATTAACAGTAATATTAATACTGTAAGAAAGATATGCAGAAAATTAATCACGAAAGTATTAATTACAAAAGGGCAACAGAAAAATGCATTAAAAAGAAATATCTAAACGAAGGGTAAACTTATAAACACTTTTGTGTAACTGCCTCAATCTTTTTACATTAAAGCGGGTGTTAACCTGAGTTATATCCTTACACCTGGGTTCCCCCTCACAGTAATATGATTGGCTGGTGTCAGCCATAAATACAGAGTGATGTAGAGGTACGGGAGCTACGCCTATTGTCTTCGCCTGTTGCCTACGCTTATTGCCTACCACTACGACGAGGACCAGTCCATTACGGTTACCTGCTCGATTGTCCCACTCGGTTACAGGAGTTCAAAACCACTTTGCTACTTCGAACAAATATACCCCTTTCTGGGACATATCAGTATCTATGCTATATTTACGCCTACCTTAATAGTAAGTCCGATGGCGTCAAATTAGCAGTTGATCTCAAAAATAAACCTTCAATCTGTTGTTAACTGAAAAAAGAAATGGCTTGTTAATTTTAACATCTCCAGAAAAAACTGTAAATATCCTTTAAACGATTTATTGAGAAGATTTTTTTTCGTTTTCCATCAGAAAAGGCTTCTTGGCTAAAAAGTAACTCATTGCACTTTATCAGTCTAAGTTTTGACACTGTCAAGGAACGATAGTATTGAATACTGGGAAACTTGACTCGAAGTATCATGCTGAATTGTATTTTGCATCCAGAATTTTTTCAACCTTTATAATCCAACTATTGAAAGATGTCAAATTTCTTGAACATGACCAACAATGGAAAAAAAGACTCGGAACATTACACACAATTTGGGAAAGTTCCTTTACAAATCTCCATCCAATATGCTTATGCCATTTATTCAGAAATTCTACATGAAATCCAAAGAAGAATCTACAATGTCATCCGACCTGACATCTTGACTTGAGTCGCTTCCCATCGCTGTGATGTAACTTCTTTGTGTCTTGTTCATTAATTGATAATTGTCAAATGATGATTTTGTTATTTCAATCTCAAATTCATGTTAAATATAGATGAAAGATTGGCAGGTACAATCTCATCATTTTATTGTTGAATTAGTCGTCATATTTATTACCACTGTGCCATGTGTCCTTGAGAATAAAGGCGTTGGTTAAATCCAGTGACAGAACCCAAAGAGTGTGAGTTCAATACCCGGTTAAGGTAGTAGAGAACTTAGACAGGGGAATTAACAGGAGATAAATGATAACCGACATCCATGGCACGTGGAACTAGAACAGTCTAAAAAGTGAGCGAGTTTTTAAAGGGTTCGGTTCGACATTCCAACCACCTGAAGAAGGCCGGAGCGTACAAAGGCCGAAACGTTGTAATAAATATGGCGACAAAGATGAGGACAATAGTCCGAATAATGTAAGTTTAAATAATTTTGCATTTCGAATAATTATCACTTAGTATAATTGTCCTTTGTGATTAATTTTCATTCAGACAATTTACCATTTGAATAAATGTTTTCGAATATTTATTTTAGAAAAAAATATTTTCGAACAATGTCCACATAATCAAAGAATCTGTGTTTATAACGTGATAAATTAAAAAAAAATAAATAAACGTAGACGAGTTACGACTTGTTTTATCGCCATCGTTTATGTTGGAATTATAACGAGAAAGAAAGAAAATGTATTAGCTTCTGCTGTAAAGAGAGATAAACAATAGGTCTTAACAGTAACAATGTACACTCATAATATCAGACTCTATGAAGAGTCACGTTAAATTCTGCACGAGGCGTATATAGACATGCGTAGTTTAGTTAATGGTTAGCGGCTCGAAATGATAAATCGGCGAGCTGAGATCGAAATCCGAACGAGTTTGCTGAGCTCACTTTCGCGCAAATACTCTGGGGGAGGAAAGTGTTAAAGATAAGGGCTTGACTAGTGTAGGGGAAGAATAACTCTGAATTTAAAACTGACCACCTTTAGCCGTACAACAATGGTTAGACATAAGGTGCTGATACTATGACTGTAAAGCAAAAACACTGCATATTGCAGAGACTATGGCTGATCCCACTGGGGAGAGAGCATCCAGAAAATTTTGGCATCAAGGGGTATTACGCCTAGTCAAGAATGAAAAGTTATCTCACACACGGACACACATACATATAAATACATATGACAGTTATATTAGCGTCACGTGCCTAAAAGAGCTAGCGGTTCAAAGATATTTTAAAACGAGTACACCGAATCTGGAGGGGTTGTAACATTTGTTAAGGTACAGTTATGGGAATATAGTACCCGCCTTAAAATAACAAGAAAACAAAAATAAAAAAAAACAAAAAATAAAAAAACAAAACAAACAAAACAAACAAAAAACAAAACAAAAAAAGAATTAATAGTTCATTCTCATAATAAAATTACCAGCAATAAATTTTGATAGTGAAATTACCAAAAACGCCTTTAAAAAACACCAACAATACATTTTATCTACAAACTACATATCTAAAAAAAATCCGTTTACTCTAGAATAATAAAATGCTGTACAAAATACCTATAGCTGAAAGCATTAAATAACCCATAGAGGTTGATATGCTGCTAAACAAAATCAACCAACCGAATTTGGAACAATTTTATTAATGTTGGGCTGTCAGCTTTTGATGCGAAATTCATTCCAAAATCGATTTTGTTTTTACAGTGAGGTTAGTAGAACATTTTTGAACTGTTGACCACAATCTGACGTTAATTACAAGAGATGCTGTGGATTTAATATAAATCTACCATAGCATGTGAGCGTACGTTTATTTCAAACTCTAGACAGAGAATAAATGCTCCACTATTTCTCGTCTTCTGTCTTCTTTTCTTGAACTTGACCAACGGCAACATTTTGGGATGCTTACTTTCAATTTTCGAAAGTTAGAAATTTACAATATTTATAACCGACGTGCGTGTGAACATTGGCGTGTCGAGTTTAAGTTCCCACCACCATACATTTTTTGGAAAATGTCGATTATATCCTGTTCTCTCTCCACCACGCGAGGGGCTCATAGTAACACCGACTGAGCATTGATAGGCAACCAATCTAGAAAAAGGACAACTGGGAACGCAAAACTGGTTCGGAGTGGATCTAGCAACTCTACCCTGGATTGACAAATAAATAATAATAATAATAATGATGATGATGATGATTATAATGATGATG
The DNA here is from genome assembly GCA_903632075.3 of Acanthosepion pharaonis. NCBI lineage: Eukaryota > Metazoa > Mollusca > Cephalopoda > Sepiida > Sepiidae > Acanthosepion > Acanthosepion pharaonis. Next base: position 296,099 of record CAHIKZ030002202.1, read on the forward strand.
ATAATGATGATGATGATAATAATAATAATAATAACCTATTATGATGATGATGATGACGACAACAAGAAGAAGAAAGAGGAAAAAAGGAAGAAGGAAGGAAGAAAGTAAATAAGGGAAAAGAAATAAATAAATTGTTGTTTTTGTGTATTCACAGTTTCCCTATTTGAAATCATACTTATTATAAAACACAGGTTGCGCGCGCGTGTGTGTGTGTGTGTGTGTCTGTTCGTTTATATATTGGATCGGATTTCCTACATTTTTCAACCGATTTCAACAAAACTTAACAGTACTACGTAAAATTACCCTGTGGTGGTTCTGACAGCACCAAAAATTGGAAAAACACAATTGTTTTTGCACGAAATCAATTTGAAAACACGATTAAGAGACATCGTGAAAATGGAAGGGGGACAACTCATATCGAGTTATACTTAAAACCCAGGTTTGTGTGTGTGTGTGTGTATGTGTGTTCGTTTATATATGGGGACGGATTTACTACATTTTTCAACCGATTTCAACAAAACTTCACTTTTTTTGGCAGGTAGTGTTTCTTATTGTCTTGCACACTTTCTTCTTTATTTTTACATTCAGAATGCTTTAAAAATTCCATTTAGAAGACAATTGTTTATAATAAAATTCTATTCAATCGGTAGACTCATAACGATTGAAAACAATGTTTTTGTTTGAGTTTGGTTTGAATAATAAACAAAAAAAAAAAAAAAACTAATTAAGACATGCGTGTCCGTCAACCTTAAACAATAATCTTTGTCAATTTTATTTTTCAGTCATTATGTTGGGCGATACTTGATCTATCTCTTACTGTTACATCCCCGGGCAACGCCGGGTTCTACTGCTAGTCATCTGATAAATCTTTATTGTTTATAGTTGGTTACTTAGTTGATTTTCTTTAGCGGTATATCAACCTTTATGGGTTATTTAATGCTAAAACCGAAGTATTTTGAACACAGTTTTATGGCTTCAACAATTTTTTTTTGAACGCAATTGTATACCTTCAACTACAGAAAAATATATTGTTGGTCATTTGCTAACCAATGTATTGTTGGTGATTCTACTATAAAATGCATGTTTTGTTTGATCTTTTGTTTGTTTAGTGGCAGATCAACTGATTATGGGTCATTTGATCCCGAAATTTATTTTTTTGTGAACTTTGAAGTAATAAAAATATGATATATTTTATTCTCTTTCACAATTGAATACATGGTAGATGATACGCAATTTTATCATATAAATGTTTTTTGGAAATAAAAAGAGGGAATGACTTTTTTTTATCTTGTAGTTTTTGATGTTTTAATTTTAGAATATAGTTTAATTTCTTGAAGAAATTGCAGGGTACTATATGGATTATTTATATTTTGGAATATAGTTTAATTTCTTGAAGAAATTGCAGGGTACTATATGGATTATTTATATTTTGGAATATAGTTTAATTTCTTTAAGAAATTGCAGGGTACTATATGGATTATTTATATTTTGGAATATAGTTTAATTTCTTTAAGAAATTGCAGGGTACTATATGGATTAATGTCATGAAACAGTTCATTCATATTGGTTGTTTGGTTGACTGATTTTGTTTGGCGGCATGTCAACACCTCTATGGGTTATTTAATGCTGAAATCAAAATAGTTTGAAAACAATTTCATGGCTTCAACTAAATATATTTTGAACTCAATTGTAAGTCCTTTACAAATAAAATGTATTGTTGATCATTTTGCTATAAATAGGTATTGTTGGTAATTTTATTATAAAAATATATTTTTATACTTTCATAGTGTTTTGTTTTTGTTTGAGGGTTCATTATTTGCACATATTTGGGATCCTATCCGGTGTTACCACCTCGGGCCAGGGTGTACTTGGGAAAATATAAAATCTACCAAGAATGGGGATATGTATATCTATTTATCTATCTATCTATGATGTAATCTTTTTTTTTATTACAAGCTTAGAAAAAATAACATTTTACAACCTACAACATAACGTAAAGAATAGTAATGTAAGCTGCTCATTGCAAAGATCAAATAGCGACATGAAAATAATAATGAATAAAACACAGCAACTCGACTGCAAGTTGAATTTCACCTTCAATCAGAAGTCAGTGTGTTTTTTTAAATTTGATATCTCCGTCTCTCTGTTTCTCTCTGTCTGTCTGTCTCTCCACTCTCTCTCTCTCTCTCTCTCTCTCTCTCTCTCTCTCTATATATATATATATATATATATATATATATATATATATATATGTGTGTGTGTGTGTAGGATTGAGGAATCGGAGAGCCGAGTTCGAATTCCAATCGAATCCATTATATTCACTTACATGCTAATACCCTTCGAAAAGATGTGAATCCTCTTCTTCTCCCTCCATCTATGGGTAAATAGCAGGACAGACTGGGTTCTAAAGCCTTGGATGGCAACTCGTCTAGGAGAAGGACAACTCTGAATTCAAAACCTGCGGAGGGTCGTTTGGGGACCTTGTGGCACGTCGTGCACCAGGTCTCTGTATTTGGCCCTTCAAAAAGTGTGGATGGTTCTGCACGAAACCTTCACCACTATAATCAAATCTCATGTGCCGCTGTCGGTTTTCTGGAAACTGATCTGCTTGACCCTCATACGTCGAATTCGATGGGAGAGTAGTGTATATTTATATGGTGGACTCTGAGGGTCAGCATTGGATGGTGCCTTTCGCTTTACACTTATGCATGCTAGCAGGGCTATTGTGCAGAAAATCAACCGAGGGAAAATATTTAATTTGTGTTTTCTCAACTGCGATACTCGCCCAGCCTTCCTGCGGACGACAAAACCACATTGACAGAGGAAATTTGTTAAAGCAGGATTTTGATGGCGTCTTTGTCTCAGAGCTTGACGAAGCTGATCATAAAAAAAAACCCCAAAAACTTTTCTTAGCTGACGTCAGTTAAATAGTTTTTCCTCTTCTGTTTTTGTTCATATATATATATATATATATATATATATATATATATATGAATAATTGAAGAAGAGGAAAACTATTTTATCTGACGCATTTCATCATCTGAGGTACTTTTTGGAAACGCGTCAGCTAAGAATAGTTTTTAATTTTGACTTTTTATTCATTTTGTTTCTTTAAAGATACACTCCATCTGAAAATAACTCACACACACACACATACACACATACACGCACACATATATATGTATATAGAAAAGAGTGGACACTGAGGACAACACCGATAGGGGACAGTCTATTTCATGCTTGAATGCAATTTTCAGACCTGAAAACTACGTCTGTGTTATTACATGAAGATTTCGTTCATGAATGAAACATAGTTTTGACCTCAGTGTTCAGTCTTAAATTTTTACACGTCCCATCTCTGATATAGAACTCATAAATACAGGCTGTCCATAAAGTTCGTGTGCACTTTAAAAAATTTCTAACTTTGTTTGTATTTGTGAAAGAAATAATCTGTAAAAATGTTATAAAGTTTAATGTACCTAGTTTTAAGTATAGCGAAAATAACTAATGTGATTTCAGGCATTACTGTAAATCAGTTGGCAAATGTTTCCCGTGAACTGCAAAATCGTATTACCCGTTGTATGGCTAATGATGGAGGATATGTGCAAACTTAAATAAAATTTCAATAAAACCTTAAAAAATGTAGATTTACTTCTTTCTATTCCTTTTTACAGATTATTTCTATCGCAAATACAAATAAAGTTATAAATTGTTTAAAGTGCACACGAACTTTATGGACACCCTGTTAAAATTATATTTTTAACATGTCACACACACAAACACGCACGCGTGCACACTCACCCATATGTAGATGACTCTATCGATTAAATCACTATTCAAGAAATATTAATTTTACTAGATTTTATTACATATTATCTTTTTATTACATGGCTGCAACATCCACATGGTGGGAAATGTTGGTTATATATGTAGTTAGTTATATTTAAACATGACATGCGCAGTGATTCTTTAGTGGTACGGTGATGATCGCATTCACTTTTGTAATGGTCCGCATGTCGAGGTTGCTAACCATCACTTGATGGAAGAGGCTCTTATGCATTTCACGGTAGACATGCAATCAAGTGCAAGCAAAGAGAACGCATATCGACTTATGTTTGACATTTGCTTTTATAGAAAAAAAAAGAAGTTTTCTCTCGATTCGTAATCATCTGAGTGATATGAAAGAAAGCGAACGAGCAAGACAGACCAAACATGGTAGAAATTGATCGAAACGTCACGGCTATTGAACAGAAATCCAAACAACAACAATATTAGAAGAACCACTCTTTTCCGTCTTTGGAATAAGAAAACAGAGTGCCGAGTTCGAATTCCAGTCGGCCTCGTTACATTCATGTACACGGAAATATTCATCTCTTCTCCCCTAGCTATGGGTTAAAGAGTATGACTTCTTATTATCAAAAATTGTTAATGCAATAGTTACTCGTATTACAAGAGTTATTCATATAAGCTATATTTTTATTCGTATAAACTGAAATATTTTTAGGCTTTAAATAACCAACAAAAGTGTTGATAAACCCTAAAAAACAACAACAAAATCTAGCAAATAAATAAAAATAAATTAGCTATTTTCTCATTTCTAACGATAAAAAAAATTTAAGAAGAAACAAAAATAACCTATCGCATACCCCAGGTTGAGGGTAATGGTTAACGACTTAACGAATTTTTTGAAAATAAAAGTTACCTGCAAAGTAAGAGGCTAGAAGAGAGTTCCACAAGACAGAAGAGCAGGAGAAGAAACTGTTAGCATAGAATTTACGGTTACATGGTTAACGAGTTAGAGTTGAATTATTGATCACAATGTTCGATGCCCACCGCGTGCTTGACACATGTGCTTCCGTGCGAAACTAAGATAATTTTTTTCATAATTCTTTGTCTCTTCAGGAGATCACAGTTCTCCTCAGTTTCCTTTCCTTTATTGTCTGTGAATTGCCATGACTTCTTTTGAAAGATAGTAGAGCGGTTCCAATTTGTCTTCTCGAGTGTTTTGACTGGATACCAGAAAAAGTTAAAGAACCTAGCCCACCCTACAATTTAATCCATAGCTGGGGAGATTACGACTGGTTTAATGCTTTTTCCATGGGTATTATTGCAAGGAGAACGCAACAGGTTAGGGTAGAACTTGAGCTCAGATCACCGATTCCACTTTCCGCGTTGATAACCGTTATTAGTAAATATTTTAAAAGTTGTAAGGAGAGTCACGAACAAAAGGAAACTACTTTTAATAATCAGATAAAGATAAAATTTTTGGAACATAATGAAAAAAGAAGGCTGGGAGAATTTTATCACTCACAGGCCATAGTAAAGGTAAAAAAGCAGAAGAAAAATGTAGACAACGACTCAACGAGTTAGTTAAGGCAACAAAAGAGAAGAAGTCATGGAGAGCCATGACTGTCCGAGTTTTGAGAGGATAGCATATAAAAAAGACGGAGAAGAGTCTCCTGCCTTTCCCTGTTCAGTTTCTGAGCGTTGTTTCAAGAACAGGCACCGAAGGCGGCCGGACCCAAAACGGCCGAGGCGTTTTGAAAGGGGTTAAAACAAATAATGAAAACCAAAATCATTCGAATCGACCATCTCTTCTTCTTCTTCTTCTTCTTCTTCTTCTTCTTCTTCTTCTTCTTCTTCTTCTTCACCCTCATGTTTTACTCACTCGCCGAGTAGAGAATTTATAGTGAGTTTGGTCCTCCCCATGTGCTTTATACTTGTGGCCTTTTGCCCAAACTAAGTAACCATCAGTAAATAACGACAAAGGAAAAAAAAACTTGGTTTCATTTTAAAAAAAAATTGCAACTTATACAATTTTATTCCAAGCCAGCATGAACATTTCTAATCCATGAACATGGAATCGGTCTAATTCTTAGGTTTAATTCCAAAGACGTATTCAAGCGCACGAGGTCTTCATTGGGCGTCCATCAACGTCGACCCTGTTGTGGGGATGTTTGAACAGAGGCCTGCTTATTCAATCACACGTTGTTACGTGACTGCATTGACACAAAGACGCTAACACAATCTCGTAAATGAATGAGAAAAAAGAAAAGAGTCATAAGCTTTTAATAACACACCATCGAAAGAAATCTGCATTTGTCTGCCTAAGTCAGTTTTATGTACTTATAAAATAGTAAGTGGACGGTGGCGCTACAGTTTATTAGAACGGGCGTGTATTCACTCCATATTGATTCCCTTGAATTAATTTCTTACCCAATTCCCGGATATCTTGAGAAATATCTCGTCACTGGCATGCCATTACTATCTCTTAAATATTTGTATTTAATGAGTCTTGTCACTGGCATGCCACGATATGATGTTGTATATGACTAACCCCAGATAATACCAAAATAAACTTTGCACCCAGTGTCACATCGGTTCATCAGAGAAGTCTGATGCATTATAGAATTACCCTAAAATCACCTCTTAGGTCCCAGATCTGCACTTCACAATATGACAGTGGCTGTCTTCGACATGTAAATAGATGGCTAACCCAGGTGCTTAGGCGGTACATACGTGGGACGAACTAGATGACAACTAGATATATATGCTTTGTAGTGTCTTCTTAGGCCTTCAGTTGTTTTGTAAATTTTTAGATCCATTGGGGGGGGGTATGAGGATCAATTGTCACATGTTTGCGCTAGTGGACAGCAAGGCCTGCTTTAATACGTACGACAAAGCCACAATGGTAGGTAAGGTTATCCCTGAGAGAGGCAGCATGCTGCCAACTTCTTTTAATATTTTCTCGCAGTTGATCCCGATGTTCAAGTGGGCCTCGCTCAAACCTTTGTATGGATAAGAAGCATCCTTCTGACACTTTGTTTTTCCAAGAAAGTAAAGGGGATGCTGCATCGCTTCAGATTGTCTTTGCGTTTATCTTTGAAACGCAAGAAAGGCCTTTCAACTGACTTGCTAGTGAGAAGCTGGTCAAAGCTGGGGGTTTGTTTTGAAAATCTGCTATCGCTCATGAGAGAAAGATTTCCTGTCAACCTGAGCGTGTATCTTAATTTATGCCATATATATATATATATATATATATATATATATATATATATATATATATATGAGCCAAATAAGGTCTTAAGGTTTGCTATATATTTATGGGATAAAGTGCTCAATATCAGAGATAGAGCGTGTGTAAATATAAAAGTGAACATTGAAGTCAACCCTTAGAGACGACAGTCTGTTTCATGCTAGATGACTGACGATTGCATCTAGCATGAAACAGACTGTCGCCTCTAAATGTTGACATCTATGTTCATTTTTATACATATATATATATATATATATATATATATATATATATATATATATATATATATGTATAAATGCGATCGAAAAATTGTCGTCTAAAATACGCAAAATGAAAATAACACTGACATCTCATTTTAACAGATATATATTACCAAGATTACACAAAAATATCTTGAAATACTAAACAGTAAATTTATTCAATAAAATCACCATTGGCTTCAAACATGGCTTCCAGACGACTTCGGAATCTCCTGCATCTCTTCTGGACGGTCTCCTTGTTTAAGTTGGTGAATGCTGCCATAATCCTTGCCTTCAGTTCATCTTTGGTGTTACAAGGAGTTTTATTGGTTTCTCACTCAACTGTGCCCCACACATAATAATCAAGTGGGTGCAGTTTGGGGAGTTAGGTGGTCAGATGTAGGTGGTGGAGTGGTCGCAGAAATGGACTGACTGTCATGACTGGGTTATCCTGCTTTTGTGTGGCATGGTGCAGAATCCTGTTGCCAGATATAGAGTCTTCCAGCAGCCATCCTCTTGACCCAGAACAGCACTACCTCCTCAAGGCACTTAAAGTAAGCCCCTGCGTTTAATCTGAAGCCATGTGGGAAAAGGAATGGAGGCATAACGCCGCTATAGTGGTCACTCCAAACACCTTTGTAAGGAATGGAGGCATAACGTCGCTATAGTGGTCACTCCAAACACCTTTGTAAGGAATGGAGGCATAACGTCGCTATAGTGGTCACTCCAAACAACTTTGTAAGGAATGGAGGCATAACGTCGCTATAGTGGTCACTCCAAACACCTTTGTAAGGAATGGAGGCATAACGTCGCTATAGTGGTCACTCCAAACACCTTTGTAAGGAATGGAGGCATAACGTCGCTATAGTGTTCACTCCAAACACCTTTGTAAGGAATGGAGGCATAACGTCGCTATAGTGTTCACTCCAAACACCTTTGTAAGGAATGGAGGCATAACGTCGCTATAGTGGTCACTCCAAACACCTTTGTAAGGAATGGAGGCATAACGTCGCTATAGTGGTCACTCCAAACACCTTTGTAAGGAATGGAGGCATAACGTCGCTATAGTGTTCACTCCAAACACCTTTGTAAGGAATGGAGGCATAACGTCGCTATAGTGCTCAATCCAAACACCTTTGTAATTTCAATCAGAATCATCCAACTCTTTCTAAATCTTCTGAACTGTCTTCAGATTGACATCCAAACACTCTCAAATGAACTTATTTGTACCCTCGGCGTGAATGCCAAGTAGTACAGCATGCTGTTTCCAAATTTTAGACATAGTGAATTGCGTCATAATGTTTTTTTTCTTGTCACAGACGGTGCCCAACTCTCCCTGCTATAATGTGCACTCGACAGAAAACAAACAACAAAAAAAGGGGAACACGCATGCGCGAAATGAAAAATATAAAATGGTGACTATTTACCTCTCGCAGACATTAAGATAAGAGGATATAGTTGTTTTAACGCGTGAAAAGCGTATATTTTTAAAAGAAGATAAACCGCAAAGATTTTTGGCTGAAATGTAGATTTTTTATTTTAAAATATATATTATACTCTATTTTCCATAATTCTGCTACACAAGTTTCTTGTTTCGCGACCTTCTTCAAGCAAAGAATAGGTATTTCCACATATTAAAAAAATGAATTTTATGCGTGGTAGTGATTGAAATATCTTTCTGGGATTGCTGATAAGAATTTATATATATATATATTACATCTAGTTCTCCATTGAATCACTACCAACCAAAAAATTCATTTTTATAATAGGTGGAAATATCTATTCTTTGCTTGAAGACGGTCACAAATTATGGAAAATAGAGTATAATATATATTTTTTAAAAATCCACATTTCAACCAAAAACGTTTGCGTTTTTTTTTTAAATATATATATATATATATATATATATATATATATATATATATATATGAAACTCTTTATTCTACATTCAGCAACATCACTTGATAAGACATCAGAAGTGTTGAAACAAAATGGCTATTTTTGTAGTGATTTTATAAAATATTTATATTATAGTTTTTAAATAAATAATATTTGCTCTACTCTGTATTGAGCACTCTTTTTAGAATAGTATTTTTGGTTATTGGAATTTATTCTGTATACACCAATCCTATACTTGGATATATATATATATATATATATATATATATATATATAATTTTTATCGATATTTTGTTATTATATAAAATTTTATAAGTAGTCACTTTTCAGGAAGAGACATATTTTGTATGCTTCTGAATGTAAATTCACCTTTTCATTTGGAACGGTATTTCCACTCGAACATTTCATTTACAGATTGTTTAGAAACGACATCATATCCACTTCCTGATTTGAGCGGCCAAATAATACTAGTTCTAATTTGTAAACTATGTTCAAATGTCAACATTTTACAAATATAATGGTGCGTATTGTAACTTTGTAAAATTCCAAGAAAATTATAACATAACATGTAGAAGCAAGGATTGACCTTCAGGCAAAAGGGAAACTGCTTTCAGTTGCCGGGGAAGCCGAATCTATAGTTAGTCTTCCCGTTGCGTGCTTGCCTGTTAATGAATGATTCAATTTAGTCAAAATAAATCCAGTTCAAATCAAGAACTAACTACATTCACCAAGTCACCCAAAACACACGCCCAAAATGTATAAACAATAACTTTACGTGTGAAAATTTTAGTTTCTTATCTGTATTAGCTTTTATAATGATCACATTACAATCTATCTATCTATCTATCTATCTATCTATCTATCTATCTATCTATCTATGTTCATTTACATTTTCTCATCAAATCTATCTATATTTGTTCATATATATCTTCTCATCAAATCTATCTATCTATCTATCTATCTATCTATCTATCTATCTATCTATCTATCTGTTTATATGTATGTATGTCTATTGGCAGTCCTGTACACTAGACACAAAAGTCCTTCGGCGCACAAACACAGCCAGTATAGAGAAACTACTTCTCCGTATCATCTTTGTTAATATATATCGTCTCCTCCTATCTATCTATCTATCTATGTTCATTTACATTTTCTCATCAAATCTATCTATATTTGTTCATATATATCTTCTCATCAAATCTATCTATCTATCTATCTATCTATCTGACTGGATCTCCCTTGTATTTTGATACATTATATATATTTTCTCTCGTGTGGATTTGTATATGTGTAAATTGGTTACTGTTGCCTTCTTCCTACGACGTCGTTGCATTGTTATAAATATACTTGTAGCTTTTTTCTCATAGGCAAACAAATCCATATGAAACAGAAATAAAGCCGGCTATTCAAGTGTATCGCATAGTATTAGCAAAATAAATTGGATCAAGAGATACTTACTGAGGTCAGACCATCGGATATTCTAAACACGAGGTTCCTCTGCTGTGGTGCCTGAAGCGAAAAAAAAATAACATGTTGAGATAAGAACACAGTTGATGCCCTGGAAATATATAGATTGAACATAATGTCAATAATGATAAGACCGAAAAACAAACATGATAACTTATTGAGGTTAGTTTGTTGCACCTGATGTCTCGTAATGGATTCTATTTGAACAAGGTAGTGTGCTACTCTCATATAGAGTCATGTGGAGCTCTGTCTGTTTTACTGTTCCGATCTTTCTTCGTTCTGCGGTGTGTATTCAATATCATCTTTAAAGTATGCTATGTGGACAGTAGATGATAAGTCAATGTTTTGCATTTTGTTATTTATATTCCAATATCAAATCTCTTCGTTCTTTTACATCTTTCATCTAAATTTCCCATCTCTGGAATATTGATCGGCACTGTCAGTTTTCCCCAATTTTCAATCCAGAGATTGGTTTCCCTGAAGACTGGATCGCAAGAAGCCTCCTTTCCAGTGAGGCCTGCTTCAGATTACCGATTTTTTTTTTTGGTGGTGGGAGGAGTGTGTGCATTTTTGTTTCATGCTGAGTACAATATTTTCTTATTTCACTTATTCGTCCATGTATAAAAAAAAATGAAAGATGAATATGTCTTCTTTGACATATGGCTTAGACTCCGGTTTAAATCAATTTCAGAAAATAAAGAACGTAAAAGAAAACTTTAAAATATACATGACTACTTATAAATACAGAGAAGTGAAATATAAATACAGTTAGTGGCAGCGCAAAGGAGTTTAAAATATTTACAACACTTCATAAATCATTTGAACATTTGCAAACTCTTGCTCTTCTGCTGGGTTTGTTTTTTGTTTGTATAGAAGTTTGCGTCTTTAATCTGTAAAATTCCCAACTGGGAATACTTATAAACATATTTCGCAGAAGCTCGAAAAAGAATTTAAATTAATTTTTCAATTTAGAGTATAATAACAATAGAATGAAGACGTCACCATGAGAGACACAATGAACAAGTTTATGTTTCGATCTTAAGGCTTTATTTTGAAAATATAGAACCAACGGTTGTCCACCGCAAAGAAAAAAGTAAGAGTGTTTTCATAATTTTCTTTTGGAGTTCGCTGAATTCTAAAAACTCTAATAAACCTTCAAAAGCAGTTTTTTTTTAATCGCATTGACCCCAGACAAGGCAGTAAAGCCACTAAGATACAAGGGGGTTATTTGATGTGAAAGAATTAGAAAGCAAAAACAATACTATAGAGCGAGTACAAAAGAAGAGTAATCAGGAAGAAATTAGATAACGACTGACATTGCATTTACATTTTTGAACATTAAAGTGTAAAACATGGAGACAGAAGAGAGTTCCACAAGCAAGAAATGCGAGAAAAGAAAGTATATGAATTCTAGGGACTCAGTGTCTCAGTAACCATTTTACCAGAACTCATATTGCAATTTTTGTTGTTATTATTGCTTTTCTCTAGCATTACGTATTACTGGTCTCCATATTGTATGCATTTATATGCTTGACCGGCTTATGAGATTTTTGTGACATAGCATATGTGCTGATTCCTTAAGTTTTTGTATTTCCCAGTGATGCTCTCTGTCTATTATTTCAATCTCATTCCACAGGGAGCGGTGGTCTCCTTTTTCTCTCCATATGTAGTCAGCTTTGCCTAATGTTTCTATTCCCTCTCTCCAAGTTGAGCTAACCGAGGTTTTTCAAAACGAGTATTACCATTCACACACACACACACATATATATATATATATATATATATATATATTTCGTTAAATATGACATACAAGGAAAATTATATGAATTTTGTATTGATTTTTTCTAGCATTCTTAATCTTTTTTTTCAGTTTGGTAAATGTAAAGGAGTTTAAAAATTGTCCTTAGTATCTGTTGTCCCAAGCTTTCGGACACTTCTTTTTTCTTCAATGAGTTTGTTGTTAATTGTTGTTAATATCTTTACGCTAAAAAAAAAAAAATCATCAAATTTCCCTTGTCTGTCATAAACGTCTGACGTTATTATGAAGGAATTGTTTGAATGTTTTGTATGTTAGAACGTTTTTAGCTATAATTCTAGCCATATTATTTTTGGTCCTCAAAGTTAACAAACATGAATCAGTCTTAAGCGCTTGTCTTTCGAATCTAACCCATCAACCAGGGTAATTATTTTTTTGACACTTATTACCGGTTAGAAACTGATATGCATAAATGTTCAATGAACTAAAAGTCGTGGTATACCAATAACGAGAAAGTTTTATCCCGCTCGAAAGCGGAGGGATGTGCCTTCACACATTACCCCATGTGTTATGTCAACACAAACAGGCTCAACCAAGATTCGAAATCGATTTCACCGATTTTGTTTGCTATGTCGTATGAGCGTTATCGTACTCGTAATGAAATCAAAGCTGTGATTTGAGGGCGAATCTCGATGGAATTGATTTATTTTATGTGGATTTTAAGTAATTTATAAAAAAGAAGACATGTGATTGAAGAGTGAATAAAAAGGATCTTTATTATCTGGTTCTTGAATTATGCAGATATTGAGTTTAACTCAGTAAGATTTCTGTTCCTACGATGAACCGATGTGGAATTATGTGGCGTCAATTTCCGAAGAAAGAACGTTTAAGTGGACATGAAAGAAAGAAGCCCGTAAGTGAGACGGATGTTCCACTATGGGCGACGATTTTGTTTTTTTAACTGAATTCGACATAACTCTTTGAAATATGACAGAAGCTTCTAATTTCTGTAGAAGATTCTAATTTCTATAGAAATCGAAAATCCGGCTTACATGTTAAAATATTTCATGAAGTTTTCCTCGCAAAAGCTAATTCTTTGGAGAATAAATGTCAGATAATATACCCATAATATTTCAAAGACGGATGAGTTGTGTAACTAAAACATACGAGTAAAAGGAAAAATTGAAGTCGGAATCATTTTTTGTCCATAAACTTGCAAAACTATTCAGTATAGCCTTGGTTTTTCTATAAAGAAATCGAAAAATGCAGCATGAAATGAACTACCATTTAGCAGGGAAGATTTCGAACACACACACACACACACACACACACACACACACACACACACACACACACACAACTTTATATATATATATATATATATATATATATATATATATATATATATATGTGTGTGTGTGTTATAGTCCTGTCACATGTACAGCTTTGAGACAATTCACTTCAATGAATTTGTTAAACTCACAGAGCGTATGATAATCGTCAGTTTCCAGATCCTTCGCCATAGTCATGTTCTTATCATTTTTTAGCAGACGACAATCTCTCATTGCCCGCAGAAAAAGACCATCTGACTGAAAGTAGTCGTCTCTATAGCAACTATTGTAGAAAATAGTAAGTAAACATTTACAAGTAAACAAAATGGAGAGAATATCATATACAAACTCTATATATAAGACTAATAGCGGATAATTTAATGCCAAAATGAAAAAAAAAAAAACGGGCTTCGTCCATCGAAAGGACTTCTTAAGACGAAATATTTTATTCATGAAATCATATATATATATATATATATATATATATATATATATATATGGCGAGAGAATATGATCAATTTTCTCTTTTATAAAATAGCTATTATTATTATTATTATTATTAACTATTGAGTTTATGAACACATGTTCAATATTCAACAATATCATCAGACACTCACGGTATCGACCTGACCCTATCAGAAAGTTAACATCATTTAAATCACAAAAATAATCAATATGTGTAATTATATCCCCATTTATCACGAAAAAAAATTGATATGCAAATCTAAAAATCATTTTAAAAACATGTCTGCGTAGATTTTCTCTTAAAAATCGAATTTGTCATATTTCTCTCTGTTAAGATTCAATCAACACAATGGCCGTATGTGACACCTCATCCGAGTCGTAGTGAAGGTTAGTTTTCTTTTAAATTAAAATCTTTTGAATACAAATGGTTTATAACGTAGTCTTAAGAGGCATTTATAATTACAAATTAGTGCATTAATAGGACAATTTTTAAATGATTTAAAATAGATTATATTAATTAATGATATATATATATTTGCCGGAACCAATTTACCAGTTAGATGTACCGTTGCAGAAATAATTTTCCGTTACTTTCCTCAGCTAAGGGTAAATTAAAATTCTTTTACTTGGGAGATACGGATGGCCTAACGATTAAACACAATGAAAATGGTGAGCCAAATTCTGGCCCTAACTATAACAGTCTTGAGAAAGGTATGAAACAATTTCTTTTCTCAGCTAAGGGTAAACCACAATTCAGGATATTTTAGACTTTAAAGGCAGTTTGATTGGGTTTCAGGCTACCAGGTTTTGTAAAACTTTACATGTTACTGAAATCGCAGCATCAATAGTACATTTTTTTTTTACTAAAGCTTAGGCTCAAGAGTAACTCGTGGTAGAGAGTTACTGAATTAGGTGTATGATATGAATGTAAATAGAGATAGAAGGGAGTGAGGGTAAGGAGGATAGATTGCGATTGACCGTTGATTTGAAGTGATTAACATTTTAGGGTTCCGGTAATCATCCACGGGGGAGTTCTTTTGACAGAGAGTCAGAACTTCCTTCTTAAAAAATGGAACATGGAAGAAGTGAGGATCGTCCAACTCCATGGATCCAGCATAGCTGATAGTGTAGTTGTGGCCTTATAGTCCATCCCCGTCTTAACAGAGTTAAAAAGCGTGTACACGGCCTTATGGATGATAAAACATCTTCCACCCAGTAACTCCTTTCCCACCCAGTAAATCCTCTCACCATTCTATAGCTATTTCCTTGGAAAATGTTCCGTCGAGCTACATTCTTAGTTAAATCTGTTGCGTTACTTGGAGAGGAGAGAGGTGCCGCCAAATTACTGCCTTTCCCCTGAAAGATGGTATATTTGGAAAGAACCAACTGAAATATAACTTGTCTTACATCCGAGTCCTGGGTAAGACGGTAAACTACATCCAATAGCAAGGCCTCTTATCAGGAGGTTTTGAGGAGCGTGGAACCACCTCTTCATTGCTGGTGTCTCCAGGTTCACCCTGACCTGGGGTGGTAGTACCTGTCAGGGGTCCCAAATAAGGGCAAATAGTTAACCCCCAAATTGGAGTCAAAACACTATGAAAGTGTAAAAATAGGTTTTAATAACAGAAATATTTTGTAAAAAAAAAAAAAAAAATTATTACAGGCAATATATGTTTTTTTTTTTAAAAAAAAAAAAAAAAAAAAAGATATTACCAGCTATACATTTTTGAAGAAAAAATATTACCAGAAATAAAAATTATGTCGGCATTAAATGATCCATTGAGGTTGATATGCGGTAAATCAAAGTAAAGCAAAGCAAATCGAAATATAACTCAGGCCCGAAATGTTTAAGTTTTTAAATTGATCTTCATCATCTGTTATATACCATGACTTTCAGTACGTGGGCGATCACGGCTCTCCATACCTTCTCTTATTTTAAATAATGTTTACCTCTTTAATCTCTCTGTACTTATTCTACCATAAATTCATTTCAAATTATTAAATAGATTACTCTCTGTTTTCCACTGCTTTTCTTGCCTTCAGTATATGCTATGGCCATTACATAATCCACATCCTCTTTTCTCCTTCTGCGTCTCAGAAATATCAATTGAGTCTCTCTGATTGTGAGTTTCCATGTCGTTACTCTTCTTCATAAATTTCATTCATGCTCACGTTCTGCTCAGGGTAAGAAACAACAGCATTTCATTGCTGCCATATATATATATATATATATGTATATATATATAAAGAAATATAGTCTTAAGGTATGCTATATTTATGGAATAAAGTGCTCAATATCAGAGATAGAGCGTGTAAATATAAAAGTGAACATAGAAGTCAACACTTAGAGGCGACAGTCTGTTTTCATGCTATATTGCAATCATGAAACAGACTGCCTAATGATTGTTAACTTTATGTTTCTCTTTTTTATATATATATATATATATATATATATATATATATATATATATATATATATATATATATATGGTTTGGAAACAGTGACTATTACGGTTAATAATGCAAGACTCTTTGGTAAATCGAATCAGAGTTATCTCAGTCACTGTATGTTTATCTAAAAATAAATACGCTCATATTCACCTTCATTCCTGCCATGTGCCAATGACTTAGTGGTAGAATCCCTGACTGATGCCAAGTCAGTCGGGTTTCGATCCTAGCTAGAGGCAGCCGAACGTCTAGCCACACTGATGAGCTGTGATACAGCTAAACAGTCTGTCTGTGGATGACAATATATATATATATATATATATATATATATATATATATATATATATATATATATATGTATTCTAATTCTCGATAAATTCTTCAGGACTCGGCATCTCGGCTTTAATCCTTTTTCTCATCGTTGTGACTTGGTTTTCTTTTCTACAGATATTATCATGGCAAAATGTTCTTATGAGTTGTCCTCCTTGGTATCACGTCTGCATCAATTTAAGCGTACTAGTGGATTGGTTTTCTTTTTTCGCACTTCTCGCCTGTAAAATATGTGGCCTCATTTGTAAATCACTAACGGGTATTAAATGCCACTTAAGATTATCGCACAATTTTTCATAACTGAATATATATATATATATATATATATATATATATATATATAGAGAGAGAGAGATAGATATATATATGGGTTGTTGTCCATAAGGTTCGTGTGCACTTTAAAAATTTATAACTTTATTTGATTTTGCGATAGAAATAATCTGTAAAAAATGTTATAAAGTTTAATGTACCTAGTTTTAAGTATAGCTAAAATAACTAATGTGATTTCAGGCATTACTGTAAATCAGTTGGCAAATGTTTTCCGTGAACTGCCAAATCGTATTACCCTTTGTATTGCTAATGATGGAGGACATGTGGAAACTTAAATAAAATTTCAATAAAACCTTAAAAAAATATAGATTTACTTATTTCTAATCCTTTTTAAAGTGCACACGAACTTTATGGACACATTATATATATATGTGTGTGTATGTGTGTGTTTGTGAGTATAAAGTTCTAAAATATAGATATGAATAAAGATTAAGCAAAAAGTACTGATAACGGCTATCCTTTGAATATTGTACATTAAATGCGAAGGTTGTACAATTTCGAAAAATATCCTTTCTATTTATGCTTGCCCAGGTCTGGTGAGACTGGCGCGATTTTTACCATGCAAATCTCAGCTGGAGTATTTCATACTTTATTATTTCCCAGTGAAGCCACGAATAATGTTCTCGGCCGGTGCTGAAATCTATCTGTTAGGACAACCCGCTTATCTTCAAAACAACATTCCATTATTTATTCTTTGAAATGTCAGTGCGACACTGACTGTATAGACAGGACAAATCAACCTCTTGAGAGAAGAATTTCTCAGCATGTTCCGCCTTTTATTAGAAGAGGTCAGTTTAAAAAAAATCCGTCAGTGTTGTGAGGGGTACCGTGAAAACATGTTCTCTTTTTTATTCAGATCTCATTCTGAGTACCATCTTAAAGCCCTTAAGGCGATTTTCACTAAGTCCGGGCAGCCTTGATTTGTAAGCAGGAGGAATGGCTGCTCGGACTTAATATAATCTGTTCGTGGATATTCCGTATATTACTATTTTCTTCCTCGATCGAGTTCTGACGAGTGAGGAACCACAATCGTGAAACGCCAAATAATTGTCTTATTTTATTTTTCTGATATTTTGTATTGAATATCGGTGCTTTTTTTTTGTTTTAATATTTGTGATATATATGTTATACGTCATTATTAAAAAGAACTGAAGACCAATTCCTAAAAGCAAAAGACAGGAAAGTAACATCGATATTGTTTTGGTGCCTTGATAAACGTTTCTCATTTACGGGTTAAAAATAATGAATTTATTCTTCGTAAAACTTTAACGCGATCCGGGTTAATAAGAATGTGTATACCATATTTCATTTAACTTGGTCCTGTACTTTTATTGTCTATACCGTTTGGAAACACGCGGCGTCTTTTTTTTTATTTAAGGGATATTTGAGTACATTAAGGATTCTTGGAGAATTCTTGAAATTGATCAAACTGCATAGGTGCTTAGGCGTTGAATATTCAATGAATAGCACTTTGCGAAACTTTTCCTGTCTAAATGATGGAAGACCAGTTCGGTTGCACATGGGGATAGGCAGCATGAATTTGGTTAAATGTAATTCATTGTGTTTTGTTTTTTATACCAGCTTTAGTTATATTGAAAATGGGCATCCTTCTTCTTCTTCTTCTTCTTCTTCTTCTTCGTGCCGTGTCACTTCAGGACGTGGGCAGACCACGACTCTCCATAATTTCCTGTTTTTGTAGCTTTGTAAATTTTGGTTTTCCGCTATCTCTCCTAATTCTTTTCCCGCCAACCCCAAGCTCTTTAACTAAATTATACGCTGATTTGTAAGCCTTCAATATGACCTGTGATTTGTTTACCTTCAATATGACCTGTGAGTGTCAAATTTTCCAAGCTCTCTTTCCTCATTATTATCCTAGGCAATTTAACGGTCTCTTTCTGATGCTCAGTATAAGTGTATTTTTTGTCACGATTTTCTCTAAAATTTCGGCATTGCTCGCATTGTTTTGTTACAGAATTATAATATAGCAATATAATGTAAGTACAAAATAGTTTAACTATAATTAGTTAATAAGTTGGGATATTGGAAATATATAACATCTTTATTTATTTTTTGTTTATCTCTAATTTCTCATTTTATAAAGCAAGGAATTTATTGATCAAGAAACGGATATTTGAGGACAATGAATCAGCGGCAAAATTTCGTGCACACAAAAAACAAACCAAAAAAAAAAAAAAAAAGAAAAAAAAAAGAAAAAAAGTGCCAAAAGGACGTTTATTCACTTGATATTGCTATTACTGTATGCACTCTTAACTATTTCGGCAATCTTTATTTACAAGATTATAAAAATAAGTTAACCAAATATATTGCAATATTTACTACTTACCTTTGATAAAGATTTATCATTTACCATTTTGTAAAAAGTTATATTTAAACAGAAATCCTTCAATTCAAAAATATATAAAAAATATAAAATTATAAAAAAAACGTAAACCAAATACAAAACAAAATTCATTACTTACTATTTATAAACAAGTTTTATATTCAAGCTAATAAATAATGTTTAACATCTTTGTTGTCAGTCTCAAGAATAAAAAAAAATGAATAAATTCACTTTCATATGTTTAGATTTTATTAAAATTCTATTCATCGCCTTTTAAAAGCCATGCACATTGCCGAGGGAGTCAAAAGTGTATACAGTAATAGCGCTGTGAAAGGAATAACGGTCCTGTTGGTACACTGATTTTTTGCGGGCACATTAACTCCATGTGAAAACAGTCCAATCATTTTCAATTTGCACAGAACTACGAGTATTCTGATAATATTAGATTTAATCATATTGATATTCGATCATTTAGGTTTTTAAGTGTAGTACAGTATTCAAGCAAAAAATAGAAAAGGTCAAAATCGAACTTAATGTCAATCAAAAGTTATGGTCTAAAAAGAAGTTGATCTGCGGCGACCCCTATTGTGTTCTGTGTTGATTCCAAAAGATATCAAAGAAAGCTGTCGATGTCACATTAGACTATCAAAAGAGCTATTTATATCAGCGGGTTGACCAAGTGTAGAATCGGGCATCAAATTATATCAGAGGCTGCACCGACATATAAACATGAAATCAACCCAACTGGACTTAAGATTAATGCAAAAAAAAAAAAAAACACAAAAAACAACGGAAACACAGGAAGTTATATAAACGCCCCACCTGAGAGGGAAACGCCAGAGTGCTTCATATCCACGCAAGAAGAAGATTAAATATTCGTTCTCAAAATACCACGCACACACTCATTCCGATATTAATTTGACGGAGTTTAGAAGCGAATGAACAAAATAAAAGAATGTGTATGGAAGATTTAGTATCGTATTTTCATTAGGCGTTATATAACGTTACATAAGTATGAATAATGAATCCAAATAAATAAGGAAATAAAAACGGAAAAAAAAGAAAAATGCTTACCCAGTCTCTATCCAATGGGGACACGAGTATAATATTAACGGAACGACCAGAACTGCTGGAGCCGGTTGGTCTGCTTAAATTGACCAGTTTATCTCCGGTTTGAACAAAAAATTCCAGTTCTCTTGGACCATCGGAATCTTTGGCGGATATCACCCCAATTTTATCTCCTGCAACAAAACAAAAAAAGTGTATGAGCATTTAGATATGTATAGACTCCGGGAATATGTCCATAGTTAACGTTCTTTACTAAGCACAGTTTTTCCTGGCATAAGGTCTTCAGAAAGAATGCAATGCATTATAGGAAATAAATAATTGCTATAAAATTGGTATTAGGCGCCTTGGTGAGGAATAATGAAATTAGCGAGTTTAATCGAGTTGACACTACTGAGTACTGAGGCTGATCCTCACTGTTGTGCTCAAAAATCATCATAAAAAAGATACAAAGATCAACATAACCCAACAAAAATTGATCTGTAAATTGGCTGAACCCAAGTAATAGATCTGTGCAAAACATCCCTGATATCATTTTTGATCACTTTAGTTTGAAGAAAATGAGAATTTAAAGATCATTCAAGCTTAGGATCAGAAAGAAACACATAATGAAGAAAGCGGGATTGGAGAATTCGACCTACGACGTACCTATTGAAGAGCGGCAGAGTGTTATATAGGAATAAAGTGTCGCTTGAGTTTGAACAAAGATCGCCAGTGAGCAAACACAGGTGATCCCATTATTGAATTAAGTAGACCATGTTCCGTAGAGGAAACGCACATATATAGGAAGAAGCTGACAACTAACAATCTCTATTCTATTCTATCCTCTATTATTATTCGGATCGCCATTTCTACTCTATCCCCTATTAGTATTCGGATCGCTATTTCTACTCTATCCTCTATTCCTATACTGATCACCATTTCTACTCTATCCTCTATTACTATTAGGATCACCATTTCTACTCTATCCTTTAGTACTAGTCGGATCGCTATTTCTACTCTATCCTCTATTACTATTCGGATCGCTATTTCTACGCTATCCTCTATTACTATTCGGATCACCATTTCTACTCTGTCCTCTATTACTATACGGACCGCTATTCTCTACTCTATCCACTATTTCTATTCTCTATACTGAACACTATTCAGTGATTAATATTCGAGCGAGTATTATCGAGCAAGTACTATTTGTGCGAGTGTTATTCGAAGGCGTCTGACACCAGCATTGTTCAACGGCGTTACTATAGTTGCATCTACGATTACAAAGTCTCTACTACAATAAGCATTACGAAAGTGACAACGAGTATTCGTTGACATTACAAAAGTTGTAAGTAGTGTTCGTTGACATAAAAAAAAAACAGAGGAAAACAATTTGTGATATACCTAACGAGTTTGTGTAAATGGGTGACAGAACATGGATTGGAAGGTATACTCAGGGGAAAACTGTTGGTTTCAGTCAAACAATTTCTAAAAATGCATGATGGGATTTCTTCCTTACCTACAAAAAAATGAACGATTATCGTTTTCATTTTCAACCTATCGAAAAAAAAAAATTGCTATTATCAGAAGTGCAAAGAAAACTGGAAGACCAAAATGGATAGGCCTGAGCGATAGAAGAAAGATTGTGAGTGTCTCGGTAGTCAATCTGAAATTAAGAGCCAGAAAAGTGTGGAGTGAACGTAGGCTTAACAGTGAGTTTTCATTTGAGTACACCGTTGTGGAAATTAATTGAAGCAAAACGAATAATTTCTTTTTTTGCATTTTTTTCAATGAAACATGACGCGGAGTATGTGTTAGTGCTTCGTATGTCCATTCCACGAAGTCGTTCCTTACAGATTGGCCACAAATTCTTGATTGAATTTAAATCAAGAGAGTTTCCGAGCCAGTCGATAGTACTTTGATTGACACACTGGTAAGACTTGCGAGTGTCTTCGCGCAGCGTTATATTTTTCGTACGATTCTTTGGAGTAACGCGCATCGCAGACAATGGCCATAGGACAACCAATCAACAGCGTCATGTTTTAATGGATGTCAGTTATCCACTGTGCCTTGAGGACACGTGGCACAGTGGATAAAGGCGTTAGTTAGATCCAGTGACAGGACCCAAAGAGTGTGAGTTCAATACCCGGTTAAGGCAGTGGAGAACTTGCAGAGGGGAATTAACAGGAAATAACTGATAACTGACATCCATTAAACATGGTACGTGGAACTAGAACAGTCTACCCCAGTGACCGAAATAAAGGGTTAAGTTTGACATTCCAAACACCTGAAGAAAGCCGGAGCGTACAACGGCCGAAACGTTGTAATAAATATGGCGACAAAGATGAGGACAATAGTCCGAATGATGTAAATAATTAACAAAAATGCCGTAACTTTTCTGGCCTTCAAAGATAATAAAA
Organism: Acanthosepion pharaonis; assembly: GCA_903632075.3. Classification (NCBI taxonomy): domain Eukaryota; kingdom Metazoa; phylum Mollusca; class Cephalopoda; order Sepiida; family Sepiidae; genus Acanthosepion; species Acanthosepion pharaonis. The sequence goes on from CAHIKZ030002202.1 coordinate 319,205, forward strand.
TCTACTGAAAATCGCACTGGACATCACTCTCGATTTTGGGGTAAAATTAACAAACGGAATTAATATACAGTGATGACACAAAGATTTTGCACAATAATAACTTTTGCACAAGGTATTATTATTGTAAAGCTAGCATTAGTTTAAGCGACAGTTAGTAATCCTTTTTTTTCCCATTTTTCCATGTTCTTACGATTTTATTTTCAGTTTTGCAGTCAAATCAGTCTAACGTAGAAAAAATATTATCGGAGTAAGCGCGAATTTAGACCCCAAATTATGGCCATTAAATTGCAAACTGGACTAGAAATTGGTTCATTATTCATGTTAAAGTGAAATAGCGGAATTGTTTTAAGGAAAATTCTTGCTACGATGTGCCGTTCGTGCACCCAAAAACAGTAATCGAATATACATTTGTGCACACCCAAATCTGTACACATACATTTGTAAAAATACTCATCACTGATAACAGTTAATTTTAAGATACTCATATATCTATATAGATATATCTATATCCTGATACTTACATTCAGACGTATATTAATTTCTTTACATAAATATGTTTTCCGGTAATTACATGAATTTTCTTATTTATTTTCTATTATAAATTATCTTGATATTTTGATGGTTCTTAAATACGTCTTTTTAATGTTTTATTTGTTATTTTCTAATATTCTAAATATTTCAGAGTTTATTTTATATGGAATATTTTTTCATATCCGAAATTTTATCTTCCGAACTACTCTTTATAGATTTCGACAGCTTCATATAATTTTCCTCAATAAAATTCAATATTTTCATAATTTTCGCTTTTTGCACCACTCATATGCCAGACATATAAGTATATTCGAAATGTGTTATTTTAAATTCTCACACACTGCAGTTTTTACTTACCAACATTTTTTTTTTTTACATGTAACTTTATTCTGTGCACTCGTTTCATAAAGCATACGTTTACTGAAAAGTATCGGTTGTAAAATCTTAAATCAATATTTAACGACATGGCACACAAGTTTTGCAAAAACGCCTTAAAACAGAAAATGTTTTGAAAAGCAAAATTTCGTCGGCAAATTGACATATGACTATATATATATATATATATATATATATATATATATATATATATATATATATATATGTGTGTGTGTGTACTTATATATTTGTAAATATATATATTTTTTTTTGATATGTTTGTATCTTTTGCATCTCTGGGGGGTGGAAAGAGAGGCAAGTATATATAAGCTTAAGCAGGCATACACATATATGCACAAAAGAAGACACACACGTACAAAAGCAGACAGGTACATATACACACAAAGACTATCTTTCACGTTCACAAATATACAGATGCGCAATAACAGATACACACCGCCCATATATATATATATATATATATATATATATATATATATATATATATATATTATCATTCAGGTGAGCAAAAAAAAGTGTTCACAGGATTTTTGATAATCTATTTTTTACGAGTATAAAAACAAAACACACCTTCGAATGGTAAGAGTCTGTAAACATTTTCAAAACCATGAAACCTACACATGCGACCTGAAATCCGTACGCGCATTGGATTAGCGAAAAATGTCTCCTAAAGCTAAACCGAAGTATTAAGAAATGGGAAATTTTTGTTAGAGTCAAAGAAGAGAATGCTGGATTGCTATGTGATATCAATCCCTTGGAGGCATCAGGAAAATGGTGCTACAGAAAGATATTTAGAATTTCATGGATGAAGCGAGTAAGCAACGAGGAACGTTTATATTCAGAATCAGAGAGAGAGAGAGAGAGAGAGAGAGAGAGGAAGGAGGGTTTGGAAAACTTAACCCTCACAGGGCATATCGAGGATAAGAGAGATAATGGAAGGCAGCGCGTCACCTACATGACGAGTTTGTTCGAATGGATGACGGGGTCGCGGTTAGGGATGAGAATGAATAATACTTGCTGTCAGGATTTTCTCATCACACTAACGAGTGATGAAAAATGGGTTTTGCTTGTCAATAGAAAAACGAGCACTCCATTGTATCTAGCAGAATATGACGAATGTCGTCTATTAGGATCTATAAAATATTGAAGGACCATCACTGGAGACGTTTATTGGCAGCAACTTTATTGAGTAAACGAAGAATGGATAGAAAGTAGTGGAGAGCCATGATTGCTCGTGTCTTAAATGGACACTGCACATAAAAGAAGAATACATTACACACTTTCCGAAATGTGTCTCAGATATGTTTTCGAAGTTCTGTGTCGCTCTTTTCAATGTCTGTTAATACACTGTAGACTCGATTTTTATTGCTCAAGCTTCTGTTTCAACAATAAGAC
>CAHIKZ030002203.1:0-10000 GCA_903632075.3 Acanthosepion pharaonis
AATAATTGAGTTGAAAATAATTCACTAAGATTGTACTTGGACGATCCTAAGGGAAGAAGAAGGAAGGGGAAAGAGAGAGGTCGAGAAATACAAAAAAAAAAAACGGTCATTAACAAAAACACGAGTCAGAAAGATATCTTAGCTAGCATGTTGACCGAATTTTTTTAAAGACAATTGGAAGAATAGAATTAGAAATAATAAGAAGAAAGAAAAGGAAAAAAAAGACATGATATCAAAACGGGCCGCTTGATGGAAGCCAGATATCGGTCAAAGCACCTAGCCTACTTTTGCATGGAAAGACACCTTATCAATTTGGATAAAGAGAAATTTTGGGAACAATGAAACAATCTTAATCAGAGAAAAAGTGTGTTTTTGGGTTGAGGGGAGTGACCGGTGGAACGGTATACAGGCTCTGACCTGTTAAAAATTAGAACCCCACAATAATAAAGTGGAGACATTTTCAATGTAGATAATTAAGATTTTTGACTATCAGGAAAAACAAAGAGTAAAAAAGAGGGACAATTGCTTTTGGCTCACAGAGGGCGCCAAGAAGGCGGAAAAGATCCTTTCTGAAGTCAAGTCTAATTAGCGGCGGGCTGTTTGACAAAGTCCAGGTGAGAGAAGGCCAAGATGGTCATTTTTCGTACGTAAAAAAAAAAAAAAAAGGAAAAATTAGATTTTGTTTTTTAGAACAAGAACGATATAAGCCCGCCCCGATTGATTGCAGGAAACGCCCAATCAGGATCTCATTAGCCGAAAACGGTCACGTGGCTGCAGAAAAGAAAAGAAAGAAATGCTCAACCAGAATCCCATTAGCCGAAAACGGTCACGTGGCTGCGGAAAAGAAAAGAAAGAAATGCTCGATCAGAATCTCATTAGTCGAAAGCGGTCACCTGACATACGAGAGACCGAGAGAGATGGATATGCGCCTCCCCACCAAAAAGCACTATGAGGAAGTAGGGGTGAAAACAATAGCGATAATGGAGAAAACAAAAATAATGCGACCTTTTGGAATTATCGAGAAAACCCTGACGCCGACAGACCCACCCCAGTTTGTTGCGGCGTCAATAAAAGCAGGACCCCAGTCGACAGAAATCAGTTGGAGTTGGAGTTGTGGAGTTGCAGCTGGACCGCGGGCAGGGAAAGAGCCTGAACGCGGGCATCGGGCCCGATTCACTCGCCCCTTTGCGGGGCAAAAGAATCCTCAGACAAGAAATCCTTCCAGCCCAAGTCGAAGACAGAAGAGTTCAGCCCCGGACGGCAGCGAGAAGAGATCACCTCGGACGACAGAGAGTTGCGGCTGAGTTGCGGCAAGAGATCCTTCCAGCCCAAGTCGAAGACAAGAGAACTTCCAGCCTTCCGAAGTCGAAGACAAGAGAACTTCCAGCCCAAGTCGACGAAGAAGAAGAAATACAACCCAAGTCGAAGACAAGAGAACTTCCAGCCTAAGTCGACGAAGAAGAAGAAATACAACTCAAGTCGGAGAGAAGAATCAACTGCGAATGATCGATAGAAATTAGCCCCAGTGTCGAACCAAACCACACTCCGACATACACAATTCTAAAGAGTAGGCAATTCGAAATCTTTAGGTTGTGTGATAGAAGCTTGGTGCCATAGTCCACAGAGCGGGTTGGGAAATGAGAACAATTTTGTTTTTATGTAGCGGACATTAAGATATAAAAGGTTGTTACCCATTTTTTTTCATCAGCAATCTTTTTGTCTCGTGAGTTTATTTTCTCTTTTATTTGTGTTTTGCCACCCCCGTCGGACTCAACTTGTATCGGCCCCAATCCCTGCTGGTCCCGTCTGTCTAAGATCTAAACACAGCGTGGGTAGACAGACCGGAGATCGGTACAGTTGCTTTAGTGACCAGGTATTGGAAGCGAGTCGGGAAAGGCGAGGCTGGTGATCATCTGACCAAGGGGTTGGAGCGGCACGCTTGGACCCAGGAGGAGCGACCAGGAGGAGGGCGACGTCACCGTTGGCGCCGTAACCAAAGGATCCGACCCTGGGCCAGGTGTGTAACCGTCACAAGTGGTGCCGTGACCAACGGATCAACCCTGAGACAACCACGTCACATATGGTGCCGTGGTGACCGAGGGATTTCAACCCTGAGAAGACCACGATCGACCGCCGTTGCTGAAAATTCAGACAGAACTCAGAACGACCCGGGACCAAAGAAAAAAGAAAGAACAGAATCGTCTGTAAGGTAGGACACCTTGTTTTGTTTCCCAACCTCGATTGTTGCTGTATAGACTGTCTTTCTCTGTAGACATGTCAGATTATGATTCGGATAGAGCAGTGGGGGGGGTGAAGAAGAAGTAGGGCGGGGGTTGTCAGTGGATCTAAGGAAGCTGTTGGGTGGACCGAGGGTCCCAGTATTTGATGGCAGCGGGAAGGAGTTTAAAAACTGGCTGGCAATCCTCGAGAAGAGCCGAACCATCTACGAGCTCTCGGACCAAGAAACCCTGTATTTGGCATACGATGCCACAAAGGGAAAAGCGTCTGAGTTCGTGAGGGGGCTCTTGGAGAACCAACCCCGCTTGGCTTGGGAAGAAATAAAAGAACTGCTGACCAAAGAATTCGCCGACGAAGGTACGGCCATAGAGGCCATGAGGGCCCTTTTAAAACTGACACAGCTGCGGGATGAAACCCCGGGAGAATTAGGGGCCCGAGCGGGGAAGCTATCGTCATTGGCATTCCCCGAAGTGGTCAGGGATAATGCGGTTATGCAGGCTCAACTGGCGGACCTGTATGTAGAGGCGCTGAGCGACGAGCGTGTTCGTCACGACGTATTGAAAGAAGGACCGCTCAGACTGTCGGCAGCGATAGAGCTGGCCAGGGAGAGCCAGGGGTGTGGGATAAAGTGAAGAGGTGTGGGAAGAAGCAGATACCAAGTCAGGAGGCTGGAAGAAGGGGGTAGGCGGAAGAACCCCCGTGTGGAATCAGAGGGTTAAGGAAGAGGTGGATCGGGCAGAATTATGGGAGGAGGACCCCAATAGAAGGGCATGGTCGACCAGGCATGGCTTTTATAAGCCCACGCCGGGTCGATACGGGCTGGTCTGCTGGACCTGTGGGTACGAGGACCACAGGGCGGCGGAATGTCCGACGAAGTGGGGGTTGCCCCAGACTTCAATCAGGACAGATGCACCAGGTGTGGTAAGAAAGGACACCTGGCCAAGTGGTGCGGGCTGAGGAAGGGTGCCCCACCGATATTAACAAAGAAGGCTGAGCCCAAGAGACCGGCCCAGGGAAAAGCCAGCGGGCCACCCCAGAATTAAGAGGGAGGGTGGCCCAGTTAAAAAAAGGAGAGAAATAAAAAATTGGACCAGTGGGTGGGCGAACCGCTTGAATAGAGGACGGGTTCCCCTGAGGATAGACACAAGGCCAACCCAGTTAAAAAGGGAAAGAGCAAAATGTTGGACATGTGGTCGGGCGGGCCACTTTGCGGCAAGCTGTCCAACAAGAAGGTGCTGCTGGTTTTGCAGGAGGCCAGGACACCTGAAAAGAAACTGTATTTTTAGAAACGGCCATGGGAGACCGGGAGAGGTCCGGCCGGGGTCGCCCAGGTGCAGGGGGCGCAGAACTCCACCTCATAAAAAAAAATGAAGGTGATTTATTACTACCGGCGCCTATGGCTGGGTTAACCCAAAGGTGGGGACCCAGGAAGAAGAAAGCTCAGGTGTTCTCTTCGCTAACGCAAGAGAGAGAACTATCCTGTAGAGCAGAGATAGGTGGTAGAGAGATGAGGGCTTTGGTGGACACAAGAGCATCTGTGTCATTGATGAGAGAGGAGACATACAGGCGGGTGAAACGGAAGAGAATGTTACGGGAAGCGGACATAGAGATCACACAAGCAGATGGGGCCCCCTGGAGATAAAAGGGATGGTGAGGCTCCCGGTGAGGATTGGGAGGGTGAAAAGCACCCAAAATTTTTACGTAACCCCCGACCTGTGTACAGAGGCAATCTTGGGAGAAGATTGGCTCCGGAGCCAGAAGGCCCAGATCGAGTTTAATCCTACTGTGTTGGTGGTGAACGGCGAGAGAACGCCATTGGGATGCCCACCAGAGGAAGAGATAACCATAGTGGTGGAGGAAGATGTAAGGTTACCTCCTAGGACCGCAGAGTCGGGAAAGGGTAGGCTAATGTCAAAAAAAAAAGGTACGGAGAGGACCTCTGCAGTTGGTCCCTGTAGAAGGAAAGGGCCTAGAAGATAACGAGGTAACCCTGTGCGAAACGGTAGTGGAGGCAGCCGAGTTGGTGCCCATAATGATGGTGAACCAGGCCCAAAAGACTATAAAGGTTAGGAGAGGGGGAGAAGATAGGGAGAGCACTTCCCCTACGAACTCTGAATCGGGTGAGATTCGAGGAGGAACGAAGGAAGCTAGTAGAGCAAACAAAAGGAATCTTAGATGAGGATATATTAGCACCGGATCAATTTAGAACCAGAGTGGGGGGGTCTGTTAAGGAACAATCGAGATGTGGTAGCCCAGTCAGATAAGGAACTAGGTCAGACCCACACAGTCGAAATGAAAATCGACACCGGAGACCACCCCCTGTGAAATTAAAACCCTACCGAACACCTATACATAAAAGACCCCTTGTAGAAGAGGCAGTAGAGGAAATGTTGGAAGCTGGGATGATCGAAAGATCGATCTCTCCTTGGAGCTTCCCAATAGTAATAGTAGGTAAGAAAGATGGCGGCCACCGTTTCTGTGTAGATTTTAGAAAGCTGAATTCTATATCGAAGCCGTTGGCGGTGCCATTGCCATTGATAGACGACATTTTGGCATTATTAGGGAAGGCAAAGTACTTCTCTACGTTGGACTTGAGGTCCGGGTATTGGCAGGTAGCCCTGGATGAGGCTGACAAGGAGAAGGCCGCATTCGCGTGTCACCTGGGACTGTTTCAGTTCAGAGTGATGCCATTCGGTTTAGCTAATGCCCCGGGAGTCTTCCAACAGCTAATGTCAATAGTGTTAGGAGGATACGAGAGCTTTGCCATGGCGTATTTGGACGATATCTTGATATTTTCGGAGACAGTGGAACAACACTTTTTTCATTTAAGACAGGTGTTGGGAAGGTTGAGGAAACACGGATTAAAATTGAAATTGTCAAAGTGTCAGTTTCTGAGGGAAGAAACTAGGTATTTAGGCTTCGTCATAAACGGAGACGGTATTAAACCCGACATGGATAAGGTAAAGGTCATAAGGGAAATGCCAGAGCCTAAGACAGTGAGGCAGGTAAGAGGTTTTATAGGAGCTATAGGCTACTACCGGCGCTTCGTCCCGGCATTTTCAAGAATTGCCATACCGCTAGTGGCCCTGACGAAGAAATACGCTAGGTTCAAATGGACAGAGGACTGTCAACGAGCATTTGATTCGCTAAAGGAACAGTTGACAACCGTTCCACTGCTGACGTATCCAGACCTCAGCAAGCCCATGATATTATACACGGATGCCAGTGAGCAGTGTGTAGGGCAGTACTTACCCAGCCGTGTCCTGATAAGGAAGGACCAGTGCCAGGCATACCAGAGGAAGTACCGATATACTTCCTCTCCCATAAGCTCTCAGAGACACAACAGAGGTGGCCAGTAATAGAGAGGGAAGCATATGCTATCATGTATGCTCTCCAAAAACTGGACTACTATTTAAATGGTGCGGTCTTCACTATAAAGACAGACCACAAGCCTCTGCAGTACCTATTGCAGGCGGAGTGGACAAATAATAAGAAAATTCAACAGTGGGCACTTAAGTTAAGTGGCTACCACTGTAAGATAGAGTATTTGGCAGGAAAGGAAAACACGTGCGCAGATTTACTCTCAAGAATACCGAAACAACTGGAAGAAAGATCTGTAAGGGTAGAACAGGGAGTAGATGATAAAGCCTATAGAATAGGAGTAATTAACTCTAATAAGCTAAAAAGATCGCCCTATATTAGAATCGGACGAAGAAGGGGACGCCCAGATAATAACCGATCCTTACTGGACAGAAGGAATTGAGAAGGAGCAAGCAGACAGTGAAATAGCTGCTCTGAGAGAGAAGGTAAAAGTCAGGAGAGACCACCAAGTATGCCATAATAGAGGAAAGGCTGTATTATCTCTCAGGAAGGGATGAAGAAGTCAAACCCAAGTTGTATGTGCCCAAAAGTTTAAGACCAGAGATATTGGAACAGTGCCACGAAAGGTTGGGTCACATGGGAATTGATAGGACATGTGATCTCATAGGAAGAAAGTACTATTGGCCCAAACTGTACGGAGAAGTCACTAACTATGTTCGAAGTTGTGTAGTGTGCCAGTCGCAGAGCAGAAGGCAGGAAATGGCACCCTTGGAGGAAACAGACGTACCAAACTTCCCCTTCGAGAAAGTGAGTATGGATGTATCAGGACCATATGGGGAAACTGCACAAGGAAACAACTATATAGTGAGTTTTGTCGATTGGCTAACAAATTGGCCTGAAGCATTTGCAGTACCAGACAAGAAGGCCAGAACTGTGGCCGGGTTGATAATAAGTGAAATCTTCCCTAGGTATGGTGCCCCTGTGCAATTGGTAACAGATAATGGCACGGAGAATGTGAACAGCATCATGAGAGAAGTTTTGACAGGTTTGAATGTAGAGCACATAAAAACATCCCCATATCACCCCAGGGAAATGCTAAAGTGGAAAGGTTTCATAGAACCTTGGGAGATGTATTGGCCAAGTTGGTCAGAGAAAACATTGGAAATTGGGACTTGTATTTGACGCAGGCTCTGGCGGCCGTGAGGTTTACGATAAACGAAACCTCCAGATTTTCTCCTTATTTTTTGTTGTTTGGCAGAGACGTGGTCCTGCCTGTAGATAACCTACTGAAGCCCCGAAGAAGGTATATGGGAGAAGATCATCATCAACTATTGCTGGAACAGCAACATAAGATATTCGTACAGGCCAGAAGAAGAATAAAGAGGGCCCAGAAGAAAAGAAATGAGAGGGTGAATGCTGAAAGAAAGGTGGTAGAATTGAAGGTTGGAGACCCTGTCTACTATAAAATCCACCAGAGAGAAGGAAAACTGGACCAGAGATGGGAACCGTACTACCGGATAGTAGAGCAGACGGGCCCAGTATCATATGTAATATGGGATCAAGTGGCAGGACGAGCGAGGAGGGTTCATGCCAATGATCTGAAGAAGGCTGAAATAGCTAACCTGGAAATGAGCGAGCCGAGGCCTAAGAAGACAAGGAAAAGGAAGGTAACTCTGGTTGAACCGGAAGGAATGGAGACGGAGGAAGACTCCGAAGAAGATGAGGAGATAGGTCGACTTGACCAGATAAACGAAGCAGTCCGAGTGACAGAGTTGGAACCCTCAGCGGGGATTAGCGATGTTCAGTCGTCGACTGAATCAGTGCAGAGAAGACCCCGTGAGATCGCCATCACACCCCCATGTCCGAAGAAAAGGAAGAAAAAGACGAAGAGGTCCAATCAAGCAGTCGAAGGCTCTAAAAAGAGGCACCCTGAACAAGACGAAGGACCCAGCGAGTGGGAGGAGGAGGATCGAATACCCCTTTCCCAGCTTAAGGAAAGGATAAAGAACAGGAGAAGTTTAGACATAGAGTCGAGAGGTATTGAAGACATTCAAGGCGAAGACTCTAAACAGAAAGAAGAATCAGGGGATGGAGAAGAGGACAAAAACCTCCTGGACGAGAATTAAACACAGAAAGAAGGTTAGAGGTTGAACAGGAATCACCTCAGAAGATGAGATCAGGGAGGAGAAGAACCCCAAATCTCAGTAGAACAAAAGGGCTGTGCAGAATAGAAGCATTTAGTGTCGACAGATAACGACACTGGCTCATCCAAAATCCTATTGGCTGACTATGGTAGATGTGAGTGGAGGGATGGAGTCGCGGGCTGCACCTCACGAGGGACGGAAGAAGATCATTGGCATTATTGATTGGCCACCAGTGGTGTCATGAAGTACGACCTTTAGAGTGGGCGCCACGCACACCTGACCGGACCATTCTGTCTGCTAGAGGTTAGTTAGGGAGGGAAGAGCCGAACTAGAAAAAAAGTTATGAAATGATTGAGTGATGAGTCGAGCGAGACTAAGTGATTGTGAAGAATAACAACAAGAGAATTTGTTACCTTTCAGGAATGATCAAGATGAAAGGGTTGGTGATGGAATGGTGATCACGCTGGTGGTGACGATTGAAACACCATTTTTGAGCCAAGTAATAATAACCAGGTCTAAGTGGTTGGTCACATTCGTGAAGATTTGAACCCGTATGACGCTATTAGAGTTAGGAAACGAGCTGACGCAGCTGGATTAGCACAAAGGGTATCTTAGATTGCACTCCCTAGAATCAGAAGCCACTATGATAGAGGCTCAATGGAAAGACATGCAAAACTACCTGCAGGGAATAGAGTTACTGCCAGACGCGGGAACGGAGATCCGTACTTCCGATTCATTGAGTGTCTTGTTTGAACAGTACTGAAGATGACGTTAAATTCATAAGAAGGAAACTGGGACAAGAGCCAGAGGACTAAGAAAACATTAAATGACAAGGTTAGAAGTATCCAAAAATAGAATTGATTGATTGCTATACAGAGCTGTGAGACTAAGATTCATGCAAAAAAAGCTAATGATTACGAATAAAGAATAACAAACTAGAGACCTGTTACCTTTCGTGAGAGCACAATTAGAATGATAGGACACCTCTCCCCAAGTATAGTAAACCCGGGTCACCTAAAGGAAAACTTGGCATACAGGCCGAAAGCCATTTAAGCTAGTGGAGACACTAAAGAATTGTAGAATACTATAAGCCCATTGGATGTGTGACCTTGTTAGAAAAAGATTATTGGTAGTGATATCTGTCCCGTTAAGAAGAGTATATTCGAGATATTTACCCATTTACCCCAGAAGAGATCAAGGTTTGGGAATGATAGCAAGGTACAAGGTGGAAGCAGACTACATAGCATTAAATTCGGGGAGAACGAAATTCATGTTGCTATCAGCTGAAGAAGCTAGAAGGTGTAGAGATGATACCCTGGGGACTTGTACCTCGTTGAGCCCTATCTATAAAACTGGTAACCGCAGACTGTGCATACTAGAATTGTTTGAAGGGGGGGGGGAAGGAATCAAAAGAATCTGCCAAGTAGAGGTATTAACAAACTCGGCATTACCACAAGCTATCAGTGTTTCAGACGGGGTGTGGGCAGTAGCCACACAGAAACATATCAGCCTGTCTAGGGTATGTGGGGAGAGTCCACAAGGACATTAAGAATAAGGCCACCGTTATCCCTGGTGACGCTACCCATGGGATGTTCGGCGGTTGGGGTGTCCATCTCCTTGCCCCCTATTACCAGATGGAAGAAAGATATGAAGAAAAAGATTCACTCGTAGAGATGATTGGTAGAGGCTTAGTCAATTGTACAGAATTATGGGAGCCGATAGTGAAGAGATTCTCTAATGTCACCTTAAATAAGATGCCAGTATTAATGAAGCCAATAGAAAAGATCGATATGGATCACTTAAGGGATAAGTTAAGTGCGTTGGGAGACGAAGGTGTAGCTTGGGAAGACGATGAGCAGATCGCGATAAGTTGGTCAATAGTAATGGGTACATTCCTAGTTATAGCCATCGGGAGGTGTAATAATATGGAAGATTAAGAGTAACAGAAGATTAGCGAACGACAGTCTAGTGAGCATGCAACAACTCGAGAGGGAGATGCCGAGCAGTGTTCCTTACTCAGACAGGACTGGCGAAGAAATTGCTGAAAGACCAATGGAGGAGGCTGGCGTGAGAGACCACCACGTGCGGCGGGAAAAACCTCCCACGGCAGAGAGGAAAACATTGACCAAGAAGAACAAACCCTAGTGAACACATCTGCACCTACAAAACACACACATTACCTTGCATGTAAAACAAAAGAAAATGAAAAGAACATTTCATTGCATGTAGAACAAAAGAAAATGAAAAGAACATTTCATTGCATGTAGAACAAAAGAAAATGAAAAGAACATTTCATT
>CAHIKZ030002203.1:15000-137500 GCA_903632075.3 Acanthosepion pharaonis
CCGGGTATGGATCTCACACTCTTTGGGTCCTTTCACTGGATCTAACTAACGTCTTTACCCACTGTGCCATGTGTTCTTGAGGGCAATTAACAGGAGATAACTAATAACTGACATCCATCAAACATGGCACGTGGAACTACAACAGTCTACCCAGTGAGGGAAATAAAGGGTTCAGTTCGACATTCCAACAACCTGAAGAAGGCCGGGGCGTACAACGGCCGAAACGTTGTAATAAATATGGCGACAAAGATGAGGACAATAGTCCGAATAATGTAAATAGTGTAAGGCCATTAAGGAAAACAGTTTTTTTTTTAATTTAAAGTGCTCAATATCAAGAATTAGAGCATTAATCTGAAGAGGATGATTTCCATAAATGAATTACGGGGCAGATGAATAGAACATTTCATTTTATTTCATGAAATATATATATATATATATATATAATTCTTTACCCGCTGCCCCACGCAGCAAGATGTGGCACAAGGCCGAGTTTAAAGTGGGGTATCCGAGCCCGTAAGCTCGGGCAAAAATTCCTTACAGACCACGTAAAAACGGAGTCATTTTCCCGAGACGAGACTCCGCCCCTCGGCAGAGCCTCGTCTGGGGGGATACCCTCTGACATAAGCCTAGTAAGATATATATATACTCTGAAACGTAGTACAAAGTTAAATGTGGACTGGAGAGTACTTTCTCTTACTGTGGTCCTGACTCACTCATTCACTTACTATATGGCTACTACACGGTGACCCTCACTTGGTGACTCCCTTTACTCAGAGTTGGTAGCCATATTATATAGGTGTGGAAGAGTCCATTTGTAGGTAGGTCCCCACAATAATATGTATATTCAGTTTTATGCTTCGTGTTGACTTTAATGCCCACTTTTATATTTACAAACGCTTTATCCATGATACTGAGCACTTTTACCAATAAATATAATAGAATTAAAATATATTTTTAACATATATATATATATATATATATATATATATATATATAATACATTTTATGTTTATACGTTCTTTTTTAGATACAAATACTTAAGTAAATGCTCTGTTTATAACAAACAGTATTAACAACATTATTATAAACAGAGCATTTACTTAAATATTTGTATCTATAAAAAGAACATATAAACATAAAAAAAATGTCTTAAGAAACAATTGCCGGACTTTGTCCATTTCATAATATATATATATATATATATATATATATATATATATATATATATATATACGTTATTTTTTGTTGATACCCATATTTATGTAGATACATCATCTATTTCGACAGTATTTTTCGCCTACCGGCCTGAACATTCAAGATAAACTCATTAAAGAAAAATGCGCCCTCCAGGATTGGAACTTGTGTTATCTAAAATAAACGGAGCGTCTACTTAAATATGGGTATCCCCAAATATAAACACACACACACACACACACACACACACACATATATATATATATATATATATATACATAATTTAATAGCTGTGTATTAGAGCAGCAATCTTTATTTTATACACATTTTGTTAAAAATCGACTGACAAGATACTGCAGTTACCATAATTCCCCATCTATGATATGTATATTTTTCTAAAACAATAATAAGCAAAAAAACAAAGACAATTTGATACAAACATTCTGCGATTGTGATCCCATAACGATGTCAAATACAATCATATATACATAACAATACTTACAAATGTAAAATAAAATAAGAATTAAAATAAAACTAAATTAGAATAATATTAGTATATGTTTAAAACCATTTTTAATAAGAGTAGGAAACGCTGGCCTTAATGAAATTGGAGGTGTATAATTTATAGGGTTTGAGTGAGAGAAAGATAGCGATTTCAACATGTGTTTGTTATATCTTACAATAATATAATATATATGTGTTTTTGCATGTGTGTATATATATATATATATATATGAAATAACTCCTATTTATTTCATTTGTTTTGCATTCAACATCATCACTTGATAAGGCACCGGGTGTGTTGAAACAAAATGGCTATTTTTGTAGTGATTTTATAATATGTTTATGTTATAAATTTTCAATATATATATATATATATATATATATATATATATATATATATATGAAATAACTCCTAAAGAGCCAGGAACAACCTACCTAGGTTTCGCCTAAACGGATCTTCAGGGTAATCCCTGTTCTACTTAACGTATTGAGCACTCTAAATTTTAGCTTTATTACTCGCTTGAGTTTTTTTTCTTTGAACTAAAAACTTAAGGCACTGGACGATTTCTTTCGCCATGTTCAGATGTTTTTTGTTCTTTCTTTTTTTTCCAATTTTTTTTCCTCTGCTACCAATTCGTTTTGATAGACTTACAAGTTGTGCTATCGAGTTTTTTTCCAACCGAGTATTACTGGTAGTAATATATATATATATATATATATATATATATATATATATATATATATATATATATATATATATGCATTGCAATACACAGACACACACATACACATAGATGCACGTACACTCACTGGAATAACGATATATGAACGCTTATACGACAAACAAGACAAATTCATGTGCTAATACACACAATATATTTCAGAGTGTAAAATATGCATGAGCACATTGGCTTATAGTTATCGGTACTAATACCAATATCCAGAAAGAGGCTTACGTAGCAGCGTCTCTTTGTTAAATTTGGGAATTGATGTAGCTATGGCTACAAAACATTTCGCTTTCATTGCTTACCTTGATGAAGTCGGAAGACGAAACGCGTCGGCAAGAACTAAGATTTTTTTTTTTTTTTTGCAGTTGTCATTTTTAAACCACATTGGCTTATACAGACAAGAAAACATTAACATTTACAACCTGAAATAGATGCCTCCACCCTTATCCATTTTCATGGCGTCATTTTCATATATACGGATTAACCCTTTTCAAATAGACTGGCCAGAATTAGCCAGTCAAACACGACGATCAGTCTATTTTATTCGATTCATCTCCATGGGAATAACCAAAACCAGATATTCAGGAGTGAAAATGCTTCTGCCAAATAGACTGAACATTATCCTACGAAAATAGATACGCTATAATGAAAGGTTAACTTGTGTAGCTGACAAATTCAATTTAAATATGAGTTAGCTTAAAACTTGTAAAATTCACAAATTAAATAACCGCGTGCTTAGCGGATACGGACACACAGAACTATCATCTACAGAAGGGAAACTCGCACATAATTACGTATACTCATTTGAACTGAAACGCACAAGTAGACGTACACAAATACCCACACACACATATATTGAATAAATTAAAAACATTACATCTGCTTATTTTTATTATAATCCTTTCATATTCACGAATATTTTTCCGTCGGTTATACATAAATGCATGCACACATAAATACACCATATATATATATATATATATATATATATATATATATATATATGCGTGTGTATTGTGTGCGCGCGTGCGCGTGTGTGTGTAATCGTAAAGCGATGATTAACACGCCATCCTTACAATCTCTTTCCACTGCGATGAGTTTGATTCTCACCGTGTGAAGACCTTTGCCAGGTTGACCAGAGCTTTGTAAATACTTTTGTTCGCATACATATCCTGAGATTTGATTTTTTTTTTTTGTTTTGTTAGAGTAAGGTTCACCCTATCCAATGCCCGAAAGTCACTCCTCAAGGTCGAGGCAGTTTGTACAGATAGGAGGGGAAGATACCTTCAGACTTGAACAGTTTCAGATTCTAATGATCGCGGAAACACCCTCTTGGGAGTCTGTTCCACGGAGGGCAGTGGTTCGCGGGAAGAAGCTATTCGATTGGAACCTACTTATCGCCGATGGTATGCGGTGGTGGTGGTGGGTAATGTGGGTGGCTTGCTATTTTGTAAGTGTCATGGCGGGTCCAAGCAGTGAAAGTTAGACGTGACGGAACCAAGGAATATAGTTCGTCCGAGCACTTTTCATGGTAGTAGCGATGGATCGGATATAGGAATTCTTGATAGATAGATAGATAAAAAGAAACTGAGATAGATAGATAGATAGATAGATAGATAGATAGATAGATAGATGAGGTAGGGGTGTGCGTGAGGCCCAACATCCTCTAAAGGCTCGGTGCCTCCTCGAGGAGATATCCGTTCATCGTGACTGGCGGTAGCTCAGGGTCTGATATAAAGAAACTGAGATAGATAGATAGATAGATAGATAGAAAGAAAGAAAGAAAGAAAGAAAGAAAGAAAGAAACTGAGATATATAGATAGATAGATAGATAGATAGATAGATAGATAGATAGATAGATATAAAGAAACTGAGATAGATAGATAGATAGATAGATAGATAGATAGATAGATAGATAGATGAGGTCGGGTGTGGGTGAGACCCAACATCCTCTAAAGGCTCGGTGCCTCCTCGAGGAGACACTCGTTCGTCGTGACTGGCGATAGCTCAGACTTTGATCGGCGGTGATGAAATATAGCCAATTTGCTTTTAGAGCCATTGAATGTAACCAGCCAGTTTTTCCCCACTAGGAAGTTAGTGTTACATCGGAAAAGAGATCAACTGCCAATCTCTGATCGTCAAGATTTCCCTTGACGGGACCAGGGAATGAAGTTTATTCGAGTATAGTGGTAGATTAGCAAGAGGCTTGACACAACCCGCCTGTGGGAGAGAGGTTGAAGAGTAGAGAATAATTTGTCACCCACAAGAGCTCAGAGACACTTTTGAATTCTATCAAGTCTGGAGAGTGGGGTCTGGGCAGTTCCCGCCCAAATATGACAACAATACTCTTGGCCTGATCTGGATCTTGTAAAGGTAGAGAATATCAGGTGTCAGGTACTTACTGGATCGGTACAGGGAGCCGATCTCGTTTTTTTTTGTTTTTTTTTCTGTCCCCCATAACGATGTATCCTATGTACGAATTCCACTTGAGGTCAGATGTGAGCTTAATATCCAATAGCCTCTCGAGGCTCGGAACCTCCCTGATGGGAGATACATGACGGGTAGTATTACGAAGTCCGATCGGCGATAATAGAACGTGACTAGTTTGGTTGATGCAATAGTTAAAGCGCTTGTTTTGAAACCGATTGGTAATGAACCTCAGATTAATTTGAGCGTTCGATTTTGCTATTCCACTACACAATGAATCATTCCGATATTAACCTACACATCATTCCAGGTAATGAGATATGCTTCCTCTAAGGAAATAACCCTACAATTGAAAAAAACTCAGACGATACTTTCTAGAATTTTTCTTTCCGGTCATATATAAATATAAATTAAATTAGAAAGTTTAAATTATTATTTATTTATTCAATGTTCCAATTCGCTTCATTAAGTGTGTCTGGCTAGATTAATAGTTTTCTAAAAAGGAAACACGAAAAAGATAAATTGATATGTCGGATATATTTATATAGTTAGTAAAGAAATATGGACATGAAATTATATAGATATGTATATACATAAAGAAATCATACTTTTATAAAGTTCTATATAGACATCAACAGACTTACATAGATAGATAGATAGATAGATAGATGCTCGAGCATGATATGCATATAGATAAATACGAGTGCTTAATAGATAGATAGATAGATAGATAGATAGATAGATATGAACAAGCTGGAATAGATAGATAGATAGATAGATAGATAGATAGATAGATAGATAGATAGATAGATAGATATGAATAGAATTAGATAGATAGATAGATAGATAGATAGATAGATAGATAGATAGATAGATAGATAGAATGAATAGAATTAGATAGATAGATAGATAGATAGATAGATAGATAGATAAGGAATAAACTGAGATGCATAGGAATAACTTATAAAGAGATAGGTAAGTAGATAGATAGATATAAAGAAACTGAGATAGCTAGAGAGATAATGAATAAACAGACAGACAGATAGATAGACAGATATATATATAGATAGATAGATAGATAGATATAAAGATATTGAGATAGATGGATAAGTAGAGAAATAATGAATTAACTGATATATATATATATATATATATATATATATATATATTTACACACACACACGTATATATATGTGTGTGTGTGTGTGTGTGTGTGTGTGTGTGTGTGTGTGTGTGTGTGTGTGTGTGTGTGTGTGTGTGTGTGTCTATATATATATATCCATTTTTGAAACATGGTTAGAACTGTGTATGGAAAACCATATTTTAAATCAATTAATATATATATATATATATATATATATATATATTTGTTTGAATAAAAACAGACCACTTTAAGGTTCCATGTAATAAGTTATTTCACCACAACCCTTTCTGGATCATCAGACTTTACTTCCAAAAGTTAAAATGAAAAATGAAAAGAAACTTACACATTTTTGACGGACCGCACCAAGCATATTTAAAATTAACGAAGTGAGGAAGTGAGGTGGGAGAGAAGGTATGAGTGAGTTAGATGTACCATTTTCAATTCCTTATCCTTAACCCCTCTCTGTGTAGGCTAGACGCCGCTTAACTTAACGTATGTTATCTCTAGATATAGAGGGGTAAGGGGTGAGGGAGAAGACCGACTTAAAAGGGAGAAGATACATCAAACAATAAAATAATAAATCATGTCCATGAGCGCATTACTTTTAAGGGTATATTTTGGGGTTAAAGTTTGATATCAATCTAAATGTCTAAAAAATCTATCCATACGGATTACCTAGTTTTGCATAAACTATATATATATATATATATATATATATATATATATATAGAGAGAGAGAGAGAGAGAGAGAGAGAGAGAGACGGATATAAAGAGACTGAAATAGATGGATAGGTAGCTAGCTAGCTAGATAGATTGAAAGAAATAGACTTAAAAAAAACTAAACTCTCGTTAAAGCCATCGGTGTTGAGACGCAAATATACGAACTCTGTAAACTGCCGTTTTGAAACTTATATTTTCCAATTCTCAGCAAATACACACTCACACAAGATTTGCACACGCCTTCTTAGATACAGGCCTTAACTCTTATATTACACGCGATCACGTGTGCATTAAATTAATATAGATATTTTCAGATGCACACCAAAGCATACCTTTTCAATTGAGAATACAAAGAAATAAAGTATCCCTATTTCGCATCACCATATGGATTTCAATACTCTTCGCACTTTCCTTCTCAGTTGGTTCAATAAGAAAAGCATCTTTTCTCATTTTCCATGCTTTCTGAAAAATGGCTCCGCTCTCCATAAAATAAACTGGCACCAATTTTAACTCTACGAACTTAGAGCAGGACTGAGTTCCCGCTTCCATCCCAATAAATAAATAAAAGAAATCAAGATAAATAAATTAAGCGAACGCGTTAAACGGAGGCATGGTGGAGTAATCGAAAGCGGTTCGGATTGTGGAATCGGAGAGCCGATTTCGAATTGCAATCGAGTCCATTACATTCACTTATGTGCTAATACCCTTGAGTATGAATACTCATTTCATCCACCTAACTCTGAGTAAATAGCAGGACAGACTGGGTTCTATAGCCTTTTGATGGCAACTGGTCTAGGAGAAGGACCACTCTGAATTCAAAACCAGGGGCCTTGTGGCTTGTAATGCACCAGAGCTCTGTATTCAGCTTTTCAAAAAGTGTAGATGGTTCTTCACAAAGCCTTCACCATCATGATCAAATCATATGTGCAGGTGACCTAGGAACTGAGTTGCTATATATATAGTAGTATAATTATTTAGATGTCTACTACGAATATGAATATATATATATATATATATATATATATATATATATATATATATATATATGATCCTCTCTTCTTCACTCCTCAGTAATGGGCAAAATAGCAGGGCAGTTTGGTTTCTATAGCCTTAGTTGGCATCTGGCCTAGGGAAGGGCAACTTTGAATTCACAAGCTACGGTGGGTCGTTTGGGGACATTGTGGCGCGTAGTGCACCAGGTCTCTGTATTCGGCCCTTCAAAAAGTGTGGTTGGTTCTGCACAAAACCTTCACCACTATAACTAAATCATATTTGCAGGTCTCCTAGGAACTGGGTTTCTTGACCCTGATACGTCGAATAGGACAGGAAAGTTTAGTTTATATATATATATATATATATATATATATATATATATATATATTAATAGCCTTGGGAAAGGTATGAATCCTGTTCTTATCACCCCAGCTATGGGTAAATAGCAGAGCAGCTTGGTTTCTATAGCCTTGGAGAAGGACAACTCTGAATTCAATACCTGCTGAGGGTTGTTTGGGCACCTTGTGGCTCGTAATGCACCAGGTTGCACCAGGTCCTTGTATTCGGCTCTTCTTGATTGATTCTGCACAAAGCCTTCAACACTATAATCAAATCATATGTACAGGTGTTCTGGCTGAAGGTTCCTAGGAGCTGCTTTACGCTGATACGTCGAAAAAACGACGGGGAGCCCACTATATATATATATATATATATATATATATATATATATATTAGACATCACGCTAAAAATTGGAAGCTCATAAAGCTCATATATTCAAATATATATATATTATTCCAGGACCATTTTCCAACTTATTCAAGATGATCTTCGCCCTCTCTAGCCTTCTACATTTCTGTCCTGGAATAACAAGTTGCCTCACAGGTTTCACGTACGATTTCATTTTCAAGTCTTTTTTTACTGTTCTTCGGACTGTGATAGCTGAAAACTCCTCTGTCACGTGCCAAACGTCTGATGAACTGAGTTGGATCTTTTCTAATTGATCTCTTTAGCCCTAAGTTGAAATAATGATCCCTCTTCCTGTTGTGACCTCCTGATCTAGTTTTCATCTCTAGTATTCCCTTCTTTTTTAAACTTATTCACCGTTCTCTTGGTGGTTTTTGAATGGAAGAGTATGAACGCTGGTACCACTACTAAAGGATTTAATGAACTTTTTCCTCTCACCATTACTCAGTTGGGAAGACATAATGAGGCTGACACAAAACGATTTTAACCTGGTCTATTTCTAGCTGAATAACTCAAAAGGGATTCTTATGCCAAATGTCGTCATGATGGCTAAACGCCTCTGGAGATCTGGAAAAAAGAAACTCAATTTGTTTAGCGTTTTTTTTTTTTTTTAGATATTAACCATTTTGTGGAACAATTATGCTGTTACACGTTTGGACAACATTTGGTCTTACGCCGGTATATATATATATATATATATATATATATATATATATATATATATATATATATATATATATAGAACTATATATATACCTGTTTCATTAATATATACACTTACAACATATATATATATATATATATATATATATATATATATATATATATATGAATATACATATATATACTTACAATATATATATACTTAAAATATATATATATTTACTTAATATATATATATATATATATACACTTACAATATATATAAATACTGTAATATATATATATATATATATATATATATATATATATATATATATATATATATATATATATATATATATATATAAATCGAGACGGACAGCATGTTTTCTTTATTAAGATTTCTCGAAATCGCAGTCATATAGACTTCATACACAATGTTGAAAATAGCAATGGTGTGTCTATTTAAAATACGAGTTTCCGGTATAATAAAATTTGAATTAATACATATATATATATATATATATATATATATATATATGAGAACTATATATATATATGTGAAGAAAAGTATAATTTAAGGTGTGCTATATTTATGGGATAAAGTTTCAATATCAGAGATAGATTGTAAATATAAATTGAATATTGAAGTCAACACTTAGAGGCGACAGGCTGTTTGATGCTAGACGCAATCGTTAGGCCTGACGATTGCGTCTAGTATAGGGACAGACTGTCGCCTCTAAGTGTTGATTTCAATGTTCACTTTTACATACATACATATATATATATATATATATATATAGATAGAGAGAGAGAGAGAGATAATAGATAGATAGATAGATAGATAGATAGATAGATAGATAGATAGATAGATAGATAGAATGTAATATAATATAAATGGCTCAAACACTAATATTCCATGGTTATAATTTATTACATTGGAATCGTAATCACGATCTAATTCATCAGACCTCCAAATTCAAATCGGAAAATTCAAAAAGAAATAAAGAAAAACTTATATGAAAAAGACAAACAAAAAGAAAAACGTATATATATATATATATATTCTTTAGAATATATATATATATATTCTTTAACATATATATATATATATTCTTTAAAATATATATATTCTTTAGAGCTTTATATATATAGAATATATATATATTCTTTAGAACTTCATATATATATATATATATACATATTCTTTAGCATCAATTACATATATATATATGTGTGTGTGTGTGTGTGTGTGTGTGTGTGTGTGTGTGTGTGTGTGTGAAGCTCTAAATAATTCCTTACAGAAGTCTGGAATCACTTTCAGCGGATCGAAAATCTTGGCGTTAGAAAATAATGAAAAACAGCTGAATTATGAACTGAACGGGCGTCATAAGATAAAAGGCAAAAATACCGGCGTATAAGATAGTGAAGGAATTAATTCTTTTAAGTCTTCCATTTGCAATGGAATCAACTGGTCAAAAGAGGGAATTAAATCCCATAAGTGATCTCATGTCACACGTACTAATTATGACGAACATATATCTATCCATCACTTTCACTATCACGTCTGCTGTAAGCTCTGTAAATCATGAGGTGTCGGTTAAAAAGATATTCAAATATACAACTGGATCAAACAGATCGGACTAGCACAAAAGAGCGACCTTTTTACAATATGTCTCGACTACTTTTTAAATGGTTGGTTGGACTTAAAAGTCATTTTCGTTATCAAACAAAAGGGTAATAATAATACTCGTTGTTTGTTCAGGATTTGTCTAGCGATTAAGTTTTATCTATCGATCTATCTGACTTTCAGTCTCTCTCTCTCTCTCTCTCTCTCTCTATATATATATATATATATATATATATATATATATATATATATATAAAGCATATTCACTATCTAACAATACAAAAATCCTTAAAATGCGATTATGTTGTTTTAATATGAATGAAATGTCGACGTCTGACGTTTCGGTTTAATAACCTTCTTCAGGACAATATTCATTAAAAATACAATTAACATAATCAGTATAACACGACGAAAACGATGGACATAAAAACAAGTCTTATCCAAAACAGATAAATGAAAATTTTAAATGATCAGCTTTCCGTTTGAGCGTGGTCACGTTGTCGTCAAATGGGCGACGCTTTCTCCAAAACGTATTCTTAAAAATTTTATAAATTTGATTCCGATGGAAAGATTTTTTCATATATACAGTTCGTTAGAAAATATTTTCTGTTCTTGTAGGAATACGCGGAGACTAGTGGATTCCTGTATCTTCGGATAAACATGCAGTCCTCCAAAAAAATAAAATGAATTCAGGTTTGTATTTCCAGTCTTGAGTATATGATAAGCAAATATAAATGGAATAAATCCGACAGAATGAAGAAAATATCTGGAAAAACAATACAAAAATCCTTAAAATGCGATTATATTTCATTCATATTAAAACAACATAATCGCATTTTAAGGATTTTTGTATTGTTTTTCCAGATATTTTCTTCATTCTGTCGGATTTATATCCATTTTATTTGCTTAATATATATATATATATATATATATATATATATATATATATATATATATATATATATATATATTGTATTGAGCCAGTAGATCATTATTTAAACATGTATTGTTCAATATAACAGAAAATGAATATCTATTATGTTTGATCATGAGCCGTTCTAAACTCCGTATATTTGCATTAATTTCGGGTGAAAATAAAGACAAAAATTGTGTAAAATTTGGGTATTAAGCTGTTCCTTGATCTAAGCTTTCGACTCACGTGAGCCATCTTCAGAGTGGTTATGCGGACAAAGATATTTAGCATCAAAGATTATTTCTGTCTTGTTGACATAGAAGATTTCTATGTCTGTACGTGAAACGAAGCCATAATATACAGGATTTCTAACAACTTCGACAAACAAAAACTCTGAATTCCTTTCCTTATATCTTTTCTCTCTATGCCTTGGCGTGAAAATATTCCAGGCAATTGTTGAGCTTTCGTTAGAAATTCGAAAAATAAGAGTCAATTATGTTTTCTCTGTTGAGTTTGATTAAATACGTGTTTCCAGCAGTTGTTTCCATTTTGTATTAAATTTCTATTCTTCACAAACACTAGTTTAACTAATTAGAACATTCTCCCAAGAACTGTTAGTTTGTAAAGCTGTTATTCACGTGTTTGCTTCCCAATCTTAAACTCTTCAAGTCTATGGTCATTAGTTGTCTGTCCTCATAACATTCACTTCATACTTTCTGCTTTTATGTTCATATCAAACACAGCCCATTCAATAATAAGTAGGAGTTTATCCCTTGTTTCCACTTTAAGATTGGGTTTCCGATTACTTCTAAAACAATATCGTCCTGGGTAAGACGTTAAACTACATCCGCGTCCTGGGTAAGACGATAAACTACATCCAGCAGCTCGGCCTCTGATGAGGGGGTTTTGAGGAGCGTGAAACCACCTCTTAATTGCTGGTGTTCCCAGGTCCACCCTGACCTGGGGTGGTAGCGGGGCATGGTATATTTTGGTGGGGCATGCGTAGGATGTGCACCCTCCGGGTTACTATATCAACAGAAAAAGGAGGCAATTCGAAAATGAATTATTAACAGTAAATTGTTTTCTAATGAGTCTAACTGAGAGTGTTAATGTTAATTTGTGTTAATACATACGATGTATATACAGTATGCATACATAAAAATATTTTGTGTATATGTACGTACATGTATAATTGGCATACAGGGTATTTCCCGTCTCCCCACACTCGCGTGTCTCGATGAACAAAGGAGAGGGCGTGATACATGTTGTTGGAAGAGCCCATGATTTGTCGACCAATCAGCGCATGCTTCATTCAAGTGTATTGCAGTAAAATTTTGAATATATAAGAATTTAATATTACAGTGGGGTGGGGTGAAGCACAAGAAATTTCAGAAATACCAAAGTGGGTCATGGCCCCAAAATCCGATAGGAATAGATAGGTTCATCTATCATCCAATACATGGGTCTTC
Source organism: Acanthosepion pharaonis (assembly GCA_903632075.3). NCBI lineage: Eukaryota > Metazoa > Mollusca > Cephalopoda > Sepiida > Sepiidae > Acanthosepion > Acanthosepion pharaonis. The sequence goes on from CAHIKZ030002203.1 coordinate 28,110, forward strand.
CCATCTTCCCGATCTTGAGATGCTGTAAGGCTTTGGATGAAAAAAAAATCTCCCTAACGATAATATTAATCTTTCCAATTTTGTTGCTGGTTGATGATAGACGAACTTTTTAAAGGATAGCAAATAATAAATGATTTAATAGATAATATTTAATATATATATATATATATATATATATATATATATATATATATATATATATATATATATATATAAATTTAGTAGATGACTAAGCGACGAGATTTTCTTAACACTAGGATGACCAGCTCCTTTGACATCTTTATTTACATTACGCCGTGAAGCAGCCATCTTTAATATATTCAATATTCAAGTCAGGAATAACAAGTCTGAAAAGAAATTCACAAATATTAGTATACCTCATACTGAAAGAAAGTGATTATATATATATATATATATATATATATATATATATATATATATATATATATATATATATAAAATATGTGTGTGTGTATAGATAGATAGAAGGGACATAAACACAAGTATTATTGCTTGAGAAAAATGTTTCAATGCATTTATCTATAAATAGCCTAGGTGTCAAAAACAACACCTCGGCCATTCAAGGTAAATATTTTTTTAAAGAATTAACTTGGTTAAGCATCTTTGCTAAAATTTCATAATTGTCCATAAGCCTGAGCATCGAACCAAAACTAGTTATTCCATAGGAATTTGTTGAAAATTTGAAGGTGTCGACACCTCGGCCATCCTAGTGTTAAGGAAAATAGCAGTTTGAATTCATTGGGCACATAATGATGAATAAGGTATTGGAGAACTGAATCCTCACAGGGCATATTAAGGGCAAGAGAGATATGGGAAGGCATCGACCCACCTACCTGACGAGCTTGGCTAAATGGATGTCATGATTTACTCATAGCTGGGTAGAGAAAAAGAGGATTCATACCATTCCCAAGGGTATTAACACGTAAGTGAATATCAGTTCAGTTATGTGCCATACGTGATACACTCTTCGGCGATCATGTATCTTCCGATACATGACCGATGAAGCAGAGTTTTTCCTGCAGTAGGTTGCCATTTCTTTCTGCGGTTGACCATCCAAGTCTATAGAACCCAGTCTGTCCTGCTATTTACCCATAGCACGTAAGTGAATATAATGGATTCGGCTGGAATGGGAGGAAAAAAAAACTGCTAAGGGTCACAAAGGAAGAAGAGCCTAAATCGCCCATGTCCTGAAGAGACCCCATACATAGAATAAAAATAATTCATTTCTAAAAATTTGTATTTATTCAGACACACATCCACGAGGTCAGGTTTTGACAAAAGGTCGGTTTAATGTGGGGAGCCCGAGCGCGTGCACCCGGGCAAGGAACAACAATTCCACGATCTCCCGCATCCGTCGGTTGCGCTGGCCTCAGTGCGTGCACCGAGCCATCTCTCTAGTGTAATGAGAAAGCGCAGCCTTGGGCAGCTGTTACCCAGGGCTGGGCACCTCTCAGTATAATTTTCTCAGTTGCCCCTCTGTCCTTTGACAGAGAAGCCCCTGAGTGCACTCTACCCAAAGACAGAGACGCAACTGAGAGATGATAAGTAGACATGAAATTACTCAAAAAACTAAAAATCCCCAAAACATGCCCATCAGGATTTAACTGCCTCGGCCATGATGGCTAGTTTTACATTCATACACGGGGCTGTTAACAAAGACTGTCCAGTCCTATCGGTACCTTTTTAAGGGTACCTCAGAGATCAGGGATTTATCATGACCTTTCCCCTTTAAAGTGCAATGCGGAAGGTACAGCGTAAAAGAGACGGTTACCTGGAACTGAAGTTTGTATAGTTATTATTTTGATGTGAAGAAAAGGTTAATTACTTAGTTTGGCACGAGGTTTGCCTGTGAGGGTACTGTACTGTACTGATGCGGCATTCACCCTGGGTGGATTGAGCCGGCTTCTTCCTGTTATGAGAAGATTCTTGGGATAAATTACAGAAGTAGGGTACCCAGGCCTACTCGAATAACGTTCTTGCTTGCCGCGGTGTTCCCACAGACGCAGAGACAGGAACGACCAGAAACCGCCGGTTACCGATGCAGACGCTCCTTGGATTTTCACCAGAGCCCTTGTTAGCCGGCGTGTGTGTCAGACCTGTCCGCCTTGGGTGGCCCTACCAGGAACGAAGTTCCAGGCGGCATAGCTCTGACACTACCGTTTTACACCCCCCACCGACTGTGAGGTAAGGGTTGGACTTTGGGGGCTTACAGTACCAGGTGTTCCTAAGCGCCCCCCCCATCTAAGTACTGACCTGGCTCTACGATGCTTAACTTCGGTGATCGAACGAGAACCGGTGTTTCAGCGTGATTTAACCGTAAGCCTGTGAGGGTCATCTACTAAAGAACGAACTCACAGATATTAGTCAACCAGATCACCTCCCTAACCATTATACCACGGTGAGTCACCCGGCAACCATTACACTATGCTGTTTGGACCGACAGAAAAATCGACGTTCTTTTCCCGCATATCGGATCGAGTGGAATCAACAGAGAAATTAAAAAAAAAAAATCACGAGCTATTTTTAATATCATCCATATTTTAAGCATCTGTCATGATGAAAATGTTAGCAATTTACAATTATATATCATAGGTTTCTTTTTTATTTAGGCTTTGCGTTAGTTTGGTTAACAGCATATCAACACTTGTTAGCGTGGTTAATTTAACGGCATATCACGACTTATTAGGTTGGTTAATTTAACAACATATGAACACATGATAGGTCGGTTAATTTAACGGCATATCAACACATATTAGGTTGGTTAATTTAACAGCATAATAAAAATTGTTAGATTGCTTAATTTAACAGCGTAATACCACTTGTTATGTTAGTTAATTTCACAGCAGATCATTTTTTTGTTAGATTTGTTAATTTAACAGCATACCGACACTTGTTAGGTTGGTTAATTTAACAACATAATAACACTTATTAGGCTGTTTAATTTAACAGCATATCAACACTTGTTAGGTTGGTTAATTAAACAACATAATAACACTTGTTAGGCTGTTTAGCATTAAGTATAATTCTAATAAGACAAAAATCCAAATGAATTAATAGAGGATTGGAGATAGGTCTGGATTACACATGACTTTAACGGATGACAGTTTACACTTTTTTAGTGAAAAGGTAAGCATAATTCATGTTTAAAGTCGAATAAAAAAGGTAGAAATGTTTCCAATATGCACTATGGTAAAAAAAAGTTAGATATAGACCCGGTTTACACTAGAATAGGAGTTGATAGTTTTTCCTATCGTCCAGTTCACACTCCTCCACGGTTTTTGAGCAAGAGTAGAAGTTTATCCCGTGTTTCCTGTTTAGGATTGGGTTTCCAGTTCACTCTAATGTTTTCTTGTTCTCTTTCACTCCCAGTAACCCCTTGCGTCCAAATGGCATTTTAGTCAGCCTTGGGGCGAGGGAATAAAAAGTAATAATAATAATAATAATAATAACAATAATAATAAAGTTTGAGATAGTTCAGGTTTATCTTAGAGTCAAAAGCATGGGTATATTTTAGGTTTACATTAGAATAAAAATAGGTTCGGTTTATATTTGTGTTTACTAGTCTCTGTCAGGAAAGTGGCTTCTTTTGAGAAGCGGAGACGGCCATGTTCTTCTATAAGGGTTATGGTTAACGAAATCATTTAACTGAGCATTATGACTTCAATCTTTAACGGGTGTCTAGAAATATGCTTTTCTTTTAGAATAATCGTTTTTGAGTAAAAGCTAATGATATCTGGCGCCTTGGCGTAATGTGTACCGATTTCGGCTTCATAACTTCGTCGATCCTCACTGGGTACTCTGTAGTGTAGCCTTATGCTAAAATAAGCTGAGCAAATAATTTTAAAGTGCCTTTAGCACAAACGTTTGGAACCAAACGCCCACTGGAATAGCGAAACATGTCGTTCAAAAACAAAACAAAGTAATAAAAAACGCGAAAAATTCTTTAAAATCAATGAAAAAAGTACTGAACAGTTATGTAATGTCAATCCTCATGTATAGAAATGAATGCTGACCAATTTCCTCAGAGATGAAGAGAAGACTACGAGCAATGGGAATATGGTTATACAGAAGGATGCTGAGGATACCTTGCTTGGAGCACGTAAGACTTAAAGAAAATGAAAACAAAAATGAGACAAAATCAATAAGAGACATCTGAAATTTCTTGGACAAATAATGTCAAACTTAACCAGGATTTATAAACAGAAATCGATGATTCCGAAGCCACACACCTTCATTTGTCGTCAACCAAGATAACTGAACCCCATAAGACGTAAACTCTAATGGATGGCACCTCATATCCGGGTATGCCGCTCTGACAGGCTAGCGTGGGCAGTCCCTGTTTCAGGCACCTTTGTGTTGATTTAATACTCATAGATCCTACCTGTCTAAACATACTTCAGCTATGCTAAACAGACCGTAATTACAGTTTGTTGGAGAGAGAAAGAGAGAGAGAGCGAGAGAGAGAGATGAAAAAGATGTACATGAGCAAATCATTTGACGTAATGAACAGGTCCAGTATACTCATGCCCTCGGTCACGGTGACTTGCTACTTCGTGCTACCACAATCATCTACGGCCCCGAAATAGTTCCGTCTAGCCAGTTTCTTTCCCAAGGCTTGGCCCAATCCGTGCTGTAGTTTTCGGGCACTTTCTAAATGTGCCGAACGATGGGCTCACCACTCAAGGACAACAAGTCGACTCTAGGGGAATTCGTCCGCATCTCATGGTTGGAAAGTGAACATTATGACCACATAAACACAAATGAACTATAAATTACGAAATATTTTGAAGCCAGACTCAGAGCAATGTCCATTTGTTGGCCTTCTTCAGAAACAAATCAAATATTCCCCTCTACATTTTAAAAGGACATTATTCAGACTATCACTCGTTCAGCACTGAACAAGCCATGACCCACAAGTATTATTTGTCAGATTGCTTCCAGATATTCCTTTAGTTATGCAGTCAGCGGTGGGAACGGAGTCGGAATACATATGGGTTTTGGGGTATGGGAAGCCGTGGTCGAGGGTTTAGGGGCCGGTCGAGTGAATGGTCGAGCCTTATCGATTAAAGAGAATATTCTTGTCAATTCTCATTAGACGGAGCGTCACTGAATCAGACCTGAAATTTTACGCGGGAGAGAAGACTAAAATGAGCGCGGCTCCAGTAGGTAAACGATGGCGTCTCCTACAGGAATGGCGGATACTGTGGAAGGGAGATAACTCCTGGTTATGGTGAATGAGACGATAACAGAATTAAGAGAGAAGCCGGGAAGTATGAAGAATATTTTTTAGTCAGTTTGAAAAAGCAAAAGATTTTTTCTTCTTCTAGAGAGAGATTTAAGAGAAATTGTTGTCCCTAAAGAGATATTTAGAAATCGGGGTTTTGAGAGAAGAATATGAAGAAAAATGTGACGATTAGTTAATATTTTGTTATTCCGTATTTCGTCTTTTTTCATTCTTTAAATTTTTCACTAAAAAAAAGTATCTAACGATGGAAAAGCCTAAAAACAAACTAAAAAAAATATTCTTTTTTTTTTCTTTTCTTTTTTAAGCGTTTCACCCCAAGCAAGGCGGAAAGCCACTAGGAAAAGGGGTTACAATAATTTCATTTGGAGCAAGATCAGATAGTATTTGATATTAAAGGATGAGGGAGAAGGATGGGGGATAGATCAAGGCATCCGGAGACGTCATTTTTGACATTACATTTGAATAGTTGGAGATTATATCTATCAGGGAAGGTTGAAAAAAGGGGTAGTTCCACATGTAAATATTGTGCGAGATATGAATTCTTGGCGTAGAAGGACAGCTTTTTTAACAGTTTCTTTTGGAAAAAGGGTGAAATTGAGATGCCAACATTTTAAAGTAGAACGCTTCAAAAACCATTTAAAAGCAGCTAATCGGATAAATTACCATGAAAAAGTATTAAAAAAAATTGAGAGAAAAACAAATTTTCATGAGAAGAGACTGCAGACGAGATACTAGAAAACAATTTTTGCATATTTGTCTCTGGATTTTATCAAGAAAATTGAGACAAACATAAGGGGCTCCAGCAATGATTCCATGCAAAGGGGAATACAAATTTATAGATTTAAAGGATCTTTTTTAAAAGAAAAATTTCCTGGCGCGGGACAGAGCCATTTTCCTTGCAAGTGGACGAAGCTATTGACTCATAAATTATTTTGTTCCATCTCAGGTCAGCAGTCAATGTGAGACCGAGTAATCGCAAAGAGGAGCTCTCGAGAAGTTGAGCCTCAGGCATTCTAATGGGAGGCAAGGTTGGCTCTCTGGTGAGTAATAGGACTTTTACACGAGTGTTCAGCGGCAAGTACTAAATATAGACAAACTGTAATTACATTACCACTAGGTTGTTAACATTTCATTCTTGTATCTTTTTAGAGGAAGCATTTTTGGAAGAAGCATTTTAGAGGAAGCATTTTTAGAGGAATCATTTTTAGAGGAAGCATTTTTGGAGAAAGCATTTTTAGAGGAAGCATTTTTGAAGGAAGCATTTTTGGACCATTCATTTTTAACAATTTTCATTTTTGAGGTTTGAAAAACTTTTCAAATATAAAGCAATTTTGGAGGAACATTTTTTTGATAAAAATATTTTTTAGAGGAAGCATTTTTAGCTATGACTACAGTTATTCCACATTATAATGCTGATGTTAACATAAAATGTTTTCACTGTTATTATTTTATTAGTAGTGTTTTTCTATTTGAATTTTGTTGTTTTTCTAGGTTAAAACTTTTCATTGTTATAATGAGATTACTAGTTTGACATCAACTTCGTTTTGTACCTTTTTAGATTAGGTATTTTACTAATATTGATTTATTACTAGTTTCTATCCATCTTATTTTTTGTTGCCATTATTTCTTTATTATTATTATTATTATTATTATTATTATTATTATTTCTTTGATTGATTTCTTATATTTAAATTTTCTTTCCGGGTCAACCCAGATTTAAGGTCAAAAATTTTTAACTATGACATTTTCCTGACCAAATAAAAAAAAAAAAAAAAAAAAAGAACAAAAAAAAATATATTTTACATAAAAATAGCCCTTCGTAAAATTATGGGATGTAGAAATAAAAACAATTTTTTTTTTTTTTAGTCTTTAAAAAATAAAGTTTCCATCAATCCTTTCAATAAGTTTATTGGATATTTTTACAGTTAATCCGAGGTTTAAAATTTTCAACCCGAAATTATTCATGTCCTCATGTGACACTGGAATATTTTCAATTTTCTATTTAGGGCTTTTACAAACAGGGAACAATGATGTTCCTATGTTTTTTAAATTGATAAATTTTGGAAAATTATTATGCATTTTAATAGCTTTTTGAAGACAATCCTAAAAAATACATTGCAGTCTGCAGGAATGTGCCATATCAATAATCTATTTTTGTTTTGAATTTTGAATTTTTTCTACTGATAGCAAACACATATTTATGTTTCGAGAGAACCTATCTTTTTGATTAACACAATATTTTATATGTATGCTTGATAATTTCTAGTTTTTACAAGCATTAGTATAATGCATTAAGGATAAAATATTTAATAGTTTCAGCTTCATTTATTTTTATATTCTATCAGCCACTGATAAGTAATTGAGGTTTGTCTAAATCAGTTTTCAGCTAGGGAAAATTCTTATTGACTAGAAATCGGTTTTGAAAATCAATTTTGTATTTAGTCGATAAATATTTTTTATTATTATTATTATTATTATTATTATTATTTCCTTTGATTTCTGGCGTTTACACATTTCTTTCCGGGTCCCCAGGGACCTAAGGTTAGAAATGGCATCATGACATTTTCCACTGACAAAAAAAAAAAAAAAAAAAATTACATAGATAAAGCCCTTCGTAAAGTGTGGGCTGTACTTGTCAGAACAATTTTTTGTATCTCTTTGAGGCATGGACTTCCAGGAATCCCTTCAATTAGTCTACTGCAATCTTTTCCAACCAGTCCTAGGGCTCCAACTACAACAGGGATTGTTGATGTTCCCATATGCCACATTTTTGAGATTTCTATTTCAAGGTCCTTGTATTTAGACAGCTTTTTGAATATCTTCAAAGATACATTGCAGTCAGCAGGAACTGCCATATCAATAAGGAGGCATTTTTTTTGTTTGTGGTCTTTAATAACAATATCTGGGCAGTTGGCTTTGATTGTTATGTCAGTGTGTATTGTGTAGTCCCATAAAATTGTAACAGGTCCTATCTCCGTAACCGGGTCTGGGTGGTGTTCATACCAGTTTTTTTTTCAGTTTTCTTCCCGCAGAAGTTGCAGATTTTCCAGTGCAGATATTGACCCACTCTGTCATGTCGGGTTTTATAGTCAGTGGGTGCCAATATCGTGCAACCTGATACAAGATGATCAATTGTTTCTGAATATTTATCACAGAATCTGCATTTTGGGCTGACACAATATTTTAGTATATGTGCTTGATAATTCCTAGTTAGCAAGCATTGGTCATTCTGCAGCAAGGATAAAACCTTCAGTTTCAGCTTTCAACCCTGCACTACGTAGCCACTGATGGGTACGGGTTTTGTCTACGTCAGCTTGTTTGGTACGGGCAGAGTATTGGCCATGAAGCGGTTTATCTTGCCATCGCTTCTGTATCTGGTCGGTTGCATTCGTCTTTGCTTTCTTTTTAAGTATTTTGCAGTTTCAGCCGGTGTATTGTGCTGTACTTGCATCTCTACGCCCATTTGAAACTCCATTTTGAATTTGTTGGCTTCTTTTTATTACGGAATAAAGACGCTTACTACTTTCATGAAATTTGACGCATACCATCATCCAGTCTTCTGTAGTTTCCAAGTATCTTTGAGGCCAATTGTTTGTAGTTTTGTAGGACAGTTCTAGTTGAACTAATCCTCTGCCTCCTTCGGATCTGGGCACATACAGACGATCAACATCAGCTTTGGGATGATGCATGCGATAGCAAGTGAGAAGCTTTTCTTTTTTTGGCGTCCATTCGCTTAATTTCAGCTATGGTCCAGTTAAGGACATTAAAGCTGTATTGCACCACAGGGACAGCCAATGTGTTTATGGCTGATATTCTGTTTTTTTGAGTTTTAGCTCAGTATTTAGTACCAGACGTACACGCCTGTAGTACTCTTTTCTTTTTTTTTCCTTCATTTGGGGGTGTTGTATGCCATCTCCTTCGCTAATTCCTAGGTACTTATAAAGCTTCATCATGCTCCAGTTCCCTAATCTTTTTGACAAAATCTAAATCTATTAAGGGTGTTTCTGTAATTCTACCTTTTTTAAATGTTACTTTTGAACATTTATCTAATCCGAATTCCATACCTATGTCGTCACTGAATTATTTTTACAATATTAAGGAGGCCTTTCAACTCATTGTCGTCTTTGGCAAAGAGTTTGAGATCATCCATGTAGAGTAGGTGATTGAATATTTTATTATTTATTTTATATATATTATTAAATTTTTTTTAGTTTTATTAAAATAATTTATTGATAAACAAAACAGAATATCATGACAGATATTAAATTGAAAGATTCCATGTCGGATATTCAGAAAATTGGATATGGCAGTTTATTTAATGAGACTAAGATATGTTTTGTTCCACATTCCCATGCTGTGCTTAAAAAATTTAATACAAACAGGTAAGAATTTTATACATTTCCAAAGTCTTAAGGAAAAAAAAATATGGAACACTATCAAAGGCATTTATTATTATTATACTTTGGGGTTTTATTATTATTCATATTTTTTTTATTTTTTTTCCAATTCCAATTTGTTTTTTATTATTTTTCCTATATATTATTATTATTATTTTTTTATTTTACTAATTTTATGTTTTTAATTTTGTTTGTTTTTTAAAGAATTTTTTTTTGTTGTTGTTTATTATCAATTTATATTATTATTGATTATTAAATTAAATTATTTCATCTAGTTTTCCAAAAAAGTTCAGACTTTGACAAGGTAAATATATAAAATTCGCAGTTTGAACAACATTTATAAATCAGTTAAATATTTTATTATTTTTTATTAATTTTATTTTATTTATTTATTTTATTTTTATATATTTTTTGATTTTGTTGAAAACTCTTTCGATAAACATTCTACTGGGTAAAAAGGAAAAAAATTTAAGCACCATTGTTATTGAACTCATTGGATAAAATTGAACTAAAAATGAAATACAAATTTAAAAAAAGGATCGAACTGTCAAATTTGACAATTTTTTTTAGTTTCAAAAATTTCTATAATACCTCAAATGAAAACAAAAAGCACCTCCAAAAAGACATCGATTTCCAAACCAACTTTTAGTGACAGAAGAAATAATAATGTAAAAAATTTCAATGTGAATTTTGAAACAAAGGGATTGAAAAAAAATAAAAAAAGAACTCTTAAAAAAAAATTTTTAATGTTTGGAAAAAATTTGAGGACAGTTTAAGATTCAAAGTTTCAGAATTAAATTTTGTGCCATTTATTTACTTATTTTCTTCATTTCTTAAAAATTTCATTCCCCAAACATTTGGTTAAACTTTTTGCCTTTCCCTATCTTTTTGCCCATAATAACAATTATTTGGTTTCGGTGTTGAAAAAAGAATTTTCGACCTTTCCTAAATGTATACATTAGGAACTTAAAGAATGTCTCTAAATTAAATTACAAGTCAAAAAACTTCTGCCGCCATATATTCTTTTTTTTTTTTTTTTTGTTTCCTTGTTTCATATCATTTTTTCGAAAATGGAGTTTAAATTTCCTTATTATTCTAATTAAATTGAATTAATTGATACGGCATTTAAAAAATTTATATAAATTCGGATTATGAATCATATAAAATTAAAAAAAATTTTTATCATTCAGATCATTTGATTATATTTATGTGCTAAATATAAATATATAAAACAGCAAAATAGAAAAGGAAAAAATTCGTCGGAAATTTAAAATTGATGATAACAGATATCAACCGCAAAAAGAAATTATAACCTTTGAAGTTTAAATAAAAAATCAAAACAAAATTTCTTAGAAATTTTAAGTTCAGACCGGGTTCTGTTTTTGATGGTTTTCATTCAGAAAAAAATGGCAAAAAACTGAAAAAAAAATTTGAAGAATTTTTTTTTATTTTTTTAAATATTTTGATGGCTGAAAATTATAAAATTGTAAGTTTTTTGAAGGATCATCCTATGTTTAAATTTTTTTTCTCAAAATGTTAAAAATTATTAAAAATATAATTCAAAAAGGATCAAATTGGAATTTTAACGACTTAATATTCTCTGCAGCAGTCTAAAACATAATCTTTTTAAAATAGTCCTATAATCCCTGGAGCTGAATTTAGAATACGCCATACTAAACCTAATAAGATATAAGTATTTTATCAATTGGGCGTCAGAATGTGTTGACGATAAACTATATCTATTATTAATATAAAGACGATAAACTACGTCCAGCAGCTTTTAAATCTGATCAGGAGGTTTTTGAGGAGCGTGTTTTTAAAACCTTTTAATTGCTGGTGTTTTAAGGTTATTCTTGAATTGGGGGATTTATCATTCTATTAGGGTCCCAGCTATTTTTAAATATTTATATCATTAAATGAGGGGTCAAACGAAGTATGAAAGTGTAAAAATAGTTTTAATATCAGAAATACTTTGTAAAAAATTATTATGGTTACAATATTCTTTTTAAAAAAAAATTAAAAAACAAACATTTCAAAAAAAAAAAATTACCAACAATAAGTATTTTAAAAAAAAAAAAATATATTGATTCAGCAATACATTTTTTAAAAAATTTCAACCAATAATTCAGTTTTTTGCAAAAAAAAATTTATTATTTTGAAATAGATTTTGACAAAACAAAACTTATCAAAAATTTTTTTGAATCGGTATTAAATAACGCATTCAAACATAATATAAATTCAAAAACCAAACCAAAAAAAAACTTCATTTTGTTTGTAGTTTACTTTTAAATTTTTCATAAATTCTGATTGACTAAATTATAATCCTTCTTAAAATCAATATTTGATTAAACAGATATAAAATATTTTTTAATTGATTTAATTCATTTTTTGTTTTACGACTAAAAAATGGAAAGGGATCCCATTAATTAGTTCTATTTGGTCGATTGAATAAATATTTAAAACTCTTGAAAACCTGATTGATTTTTGACTACCAAAATCGGGTGAAGATGGACAAAAAAAAAAAAAAAATTTTTACACACGCATACGCACTTTTTTAAATGGATAAAAAAACCTAAATGATAAAAAAGTTTTGCAATCTCATTAGTATTTTTGATAAATACACCGCAAAATTTTCATTGAACAATTGAAAAAAACCAAAAAATAGAATATTCGTTATTTATATTGAAAATAATTGCTTTTTATTTAGGCAGATCCTGCACACTAATAGGCGATTGATTGATTACTTAATTGATCTGTCTGTTTAACGGCATATAAACTCATCATGGGTCATTTAATACCGAAACTTAATTTTCTTGGGAGATTGGAAGTAATAAAAATATGATATGTTATTCTGCTTTCACAATTGAATACATGGTAGATGATACTCTGCTTTTGTACATGTTTGTGTGGATAAAATTACTAGAGGCAGTGATGCGTAACAAATATTTTTTTTTTTGTGTAATTTTTTTTATTTTGGAATAAATTTTGAGTTAAGAAACTAAAAGCTTTACTTCAGCTCAATATTTTGATGGAAAGTTCTTTTAGTTTTGTTTTGTTTTAAAACAATTTATTCAAACGGATTTTTTTGAAGTAATTTTCAGTTTTTTAGAATGAAATTGGTCATGTTCATTCTTGCTTTTTTTTGGCATATATTGTTTTAAATCCTGGTATAAAAAACTATAAAAATGTATTTTTATTTTTTTTTTTTATTAGGGTTCATCAATTTGCCCATAGCTGGGACCTAACAGGAAACCACCCTATCGTAAATTTGGATCTAATAAAAACAATATTGAGGTAGTTCAACGCTCCTCAAAATCCCCAATCTCATTATCAGTTTCTTTTTTACTCAGCTTTTATATACATGTTTTTTTTGGATTAATTACAACTTTAATGTTATTCGGTTGGTGCATAATTATCAGGTGTTTTTAAAACAATATTTATTATGAAAAAACGAAACATAACAATTCAACAATAGCATTTTTAAATGATTATGCCGGAGCGTATGATTATCAACAATCTTTTTTATAACCTGAAAATAAAATAATATTTTTTATTTAAAATAAAGTAAACAAAACAGCAACTTTTTTTTAAACAAATAACTCGCCTACAAAAACGCCTGATAATTATGCACCGACCCAATAGTTAATTTGATATTATGCTATTTGTGATGCTGGTGGAGGGCACATTTAAAACAGGTGGGAACTATTAATGATAAGAAAGTCAATTCTAAATTGAGTGCCCCTATTCGATATTTGTGTCCTAATCTGGCAATTCTTCGTTGAGATTATCAATATTCCATTGACAAAAGTGAATATTAAATGGCAGGTTATTTTCTGTAAAAAGTAATCACTTACGTTTGCCGTAATAGATTTCATACAACGGACTACATTTTGCAATTCACTACTTTTGGGAGTTCTTTTAAAAAAAACCTAGGTTAACTTGGGCCACAAATGAGAAGGAAATTTAAAATTTAGTAGTGCTGAAAAGAAAAATGAAAAAAGCAAAGTATTTTACTTTAACTATTTACATTATTCGGACTATTGTCCTCATCTTTGTCGCCATATTTATTACAACGCTTCGGTCCATTTCGAACTTTTAACCCAATCTAACAAGATTGAGTTGAGATTATCGATAATAGATTAGCAACCATGGGCGATTATCTTTATGCTAAAACTATCGTATATACTCATGTCTAGTATGATCCTGAATTATTTTTATGAATTTTAACTCCTATAGAAAAAAAAATTACCTAAAAAATTTAGTGCAACTGGTCACCGAAAATAGATAAATTTTAACCTCTTGAAAACAATTATCTCTGTATCGATCGACCCCTTATTTAATGCGTAAAAAAAAAAAAACAATCATAAGAAAACTCGCCATACACTCCACTATGTAGAGTAATTCATAAACAGATCCTACTTTTTAGAACATTAATATTGGATTAACGAACTACTACATATTAAATAGGACCTTATATTTCTATGTGCGTGTGGCCCGGGGTTGAGGACGTTAGGATTAGGAGAATGAATCTCACTATGGCTAATTTGTCAAGGAGGTGATTTATAGATAATCTCGGCCTAGGGGGGGGATTCCAGTTCATGATACGGTTAGAGATTGTCTGAAAAAAAAAAACTTAACAAGGGTTGACTCAAGCCATGTGATGGAAATTGGGTGGACGAAACTGTTCAAAAGCCGTCGATAGATATTTTAGCACGAAGTCACAAGCCATCGTGACCGAGAGTTTGAGTGTGCAGACCTTGTTCAAACTGTTGATCAAGCCAGACTATACTTCTCTCCTAGAAACCGTAAGGTTCATTCACCTTAGCTCTAGTATAAATCACAGGGTTTTTTTTTCCGTGGGTGTTAAATAAACACAGATAGACTGACCACCCTAGAAGCGGTCAGCTATATCATTTTTGTGTTAAGAAGATTCCATAAAGAGATCGCTTTTTGTTGCAATAGATTTAATGAATTGAGTTACTTTTGAAAGACAAAAGCTAAAAGGTTTTTTCACTACTTGTTGCTTCTGGGACTTCTTTTTAACATGAAATGGGCTAAATTTGGCTACGATTTCGAAACAAAAGCTTAATTTAGTAATGTTGAAACTTCAAATGTCGCCCAAATTCGATACTTGTGCCCAAATAGTTAGGCACTTACTTAAGAAATATTTTTATATTAAAAAAACGGAAAATATTTTAAGTTATTTCTTTATTTTACTTTTACTTCCGACTAAAGTTGATTCACATTAACCCTTTGAGCCCTGAATTTATGAACAATTTTAATCCTTCTGTCTGAGATCCTGAGTCAAAATTCGCAAATAATTGGTATCCAATGTTTCCCGGTAGATATAAAAATAGTTACAAGTATTTACACACTGTTCAACCGGTGGCTGGGCATTAAGTAATTTTTCTCTACCACTGTTCAACCGGTGGCTGGACATTAAGTCATTTTTCTTTACCGGTGGTCAGGGCTCAAAAGGTTTAATGATAAAATGTAAATAAACATACAGAAAAAAACATTTCGAAATCTGAAAAATAAAATTACCTGGTTTAGAAAATCTATGAATTGGTTAAGTGCTAATCAAGATTTGCCTCGTTAAATAATCAATGATTCATTAATAAGAAGATTCTTAATCTTCAAGAAAGAGTGTGGATAACCCTTTCCCTTTTGTCTTCCTCAACTCATTATCGGCCTCCCTAAAAACAAAATAACCAAAAAAACGTTAGGTAGCCCGTATGTAATTAACATTATTCCAATAGAAATACAATAAACTAGTCTAATTGTGGTATGTGACCTGAAATCCTACATGAAAATAACATAAATATAATTAAATAGCACACATGTGAAATCTAAGTATATATTTCTAGGGAACTTAAAAATCAATATTAATAAAAAAAAAAAAAAAAGAAAAAGGAAAGCATTTTACTTTAACTATTTACATTATTCGGACTATTGTCCTCATCTTTGTCGCCATATTTATCACCTTTCAGTATCTGTCTAAATATCTGAGATGAGGTATTATGTACACTATTTACATTATTCGGACTATTGTCCTCATCTTTGTCGCCATATTTATCACCTTTCAGTATCTGTCTAAATATCTGAGATGAGGTATTATGTACACTATTTACATTATTCGGACTATTGTCTTCATCTTTGTCGCCATATTTATCACCCTTCAGTTTCTGTCTATATTTCTGAGATGAGGTATAATGTACACTATTTACATTATTCGGACTATTGTCCTCATCTTTGTCGCCATATTTATCACCCTTCAGTATCTGTCTAAATATTTGAGATGAGGTATTATGTACACTATTTACATTATTCGGACTATTGTCCTCATCTTTGTCGCCATATTTATCACCCTTCAGTTTCTGTCTATATTTCTGAGATGAGATATTATGTACACTATTTACATTATTCGGACTATTGTCCTCATCTTTGTCGCCATATTTATTACAACGTTTCGGCCGTTGGAATGTTGAACTCCACTCTTTATTTCGCTCGTTGGGGGAGACTGTTCTAGTTCCACGTGCCATGTCTTATGGATGTCAGTTCTCAGTTATCTCCTGTTAATTCACTACTCCAAGTTCTGCACCGCCTTAAACAGGTTAAGTCACATTGAACTTACACTCTTCGGGTTCTGTCACTGGATCTAACGCCTTTATCCACTGTGCCATGGGTCCTTGAGAATATCTGTGTATGAATTTCTGGGTATTATAATCCTAATGTCTTCAGTAAACATTTTTTTTCCAGTGCTCATATTGCAATTTTGCTATTATCCATATTAATAAAAAAAATAAATGGAAAGTATTTTACGTTAGTTTTTTTTATTTCTTTATTTTACTTTTACTTCCGACTGAAGTCGACTCACATTAACCCCTTTGAGCCCTGCATTTCTGAACAATTTTAACCCATCTGCCTGAGATCCTGAGTCAAAATTCTAAATCATTCTGAAAATTGAATTCTTTAAATCACAAACACTACCCAACTTCAAAATGAAATCTCACCCTTTACTTCTCTTTCTTTGCTATTTGGAGGAAATAAAAATGATTTCCTCAAATCACAAAGTTTTAAAGATATTTTAAACTGAATTTAAAACAATTTTTTTTTTAAATTCACAAAGTTTTTTTGTTACTTTAAATTCAATATAAATTAAAATTATTAACAGCTCCATCCTCTTCCGGACGCAAATCCCAAACTGGATGTTCAAGCACGAGATAAAGAACAGATTTTCAATCCCGGGATAATCCTGATTCCAAAAATGTCTATGTAGAACAAGTGTGACCCAAGTGAGAGAGTTTTCAGACACGCCATTTGGCTTGTAATGCATAGGTGGGCATCGCCGTCCCACCCTTTCCCTGCTGAAACGGTTGAACGTAACCGTCACTTCTACTCCAACAGCTTCTTCTCTCGCACTTCCCGACAGTAGAACTCCCTTCCTCTTACTTACTTCCCTGATAGCTATAATCTTCAAATATTCAAATGTAATGCCTTGACCTTGATCCCTGTCCTTCTCTTTATTCTTTCCTCAAATACTGCTCTTGCTCTCACTCTCTGTAACCCCTTGCATTCTAGTGGCACTCCCGGTCCGGAATGAGAACTCTGAGAGCCGAGTTCAAATTCTAGTCGAGTCCGTTAGATTCACTTACGCACAAATACCCTTAGGAAAGATAGGAATCCATCTCTTCCCCGCTATAGGTTGAATAGCAGGACAGACTGGGTTCTTTAGCCTTGGTTGGTAACCAGTCTACCGCAGAATGAAATGGCAACCTACTGCGATAAAAAAAATCAACCTCGTTAGTCATGTATCAAAAGATACATGATCGACCAAAGGTCTATCACGTATGGCATTTAATTCAATGCATGGACGAACAGTAGAATAGTAAATATGCAAGAAAAACTTCTGGCACGACAGAATGATCCAACTTTTTCTTCAGTAGATGCAGATATATATATATATATATATATATATATATATATATATATATATATATGAAAAATGAAATATACTTTAAGGTGTTTATATTTATGGGATAAATTCTCCATATCAGAGATAAAAAAAATGTGTAAAAAATAAATGAACATTTCAAATTTTTAAAGGGCAACAGACTGTTTCAAACAAATAAAAAAATCAAATTGGCTAATTTGTGGCGTGGTTGAAGGTAAAATTTGAAATTGAATTTTTTATTTTATATTATATATATATATATATATATATATATATATATATGAAAAACACATTGTGTGTGTGTGATTGTGTTGATGCGTGACAGGACCTATCTATATGGTATTATTCATGTACTGAAGGCGATAACATATGTGTTTTTAAAGATATATTCCAAATTTTTAAAATTTGAATTTACCTGATACATGAAATTTAAAAATTTTTGCATAATTTATTTATTTGAAAAAAATTTTAATCGGGGCGCCCATTATGATCACAGTATTTTCTATGTCCCAACAAAAATAAAGCTCAAATTCTGAATATCATTTTTTTCGAAAATTGGCACAAACATTTTGTCTTTTAAAAATTTATGCTACCGCTCCACTCTAACTTGACATTATACTGGATACATCTAAGCTTGATACACGTACAGACACGCGTACACACCTGTAATTATAAAAGCCAGGTTACGTAATGCTTGGTTCATATCGAAGACAGTAGATCAGCTATGATTTTATATTTAGCAAATACAGGGCGTTTTAAAAATATTTTTACAAACTTTAGGATTGGTTCCTCATCCCTAAACAGGACAAATGTCCATATAAACATATGTTTAGAAAATTTCCGTTTTAAGTTAAAGTTTATGATAGTGGCTATTAAATGTAACAATCCAATACAATCAGTTTTATTTTTACAAACTTTTTTTTTATTTGTTCTTCACCCCAAAACAAAATAAAAAATTCCATATAAACATATGTTTCCAAATATTTCGTTTTTTTTTAACTATTAAGTTTATAGTTTATTGGTAGTTTCTTTTAAATATACAATCAAATATTAAATTCAAAATACTTTTTACATTTTTTGAGGTCAGGTTCTTGGTTCTGCTGTAAAATTTTTTTTTTTTTTAATAATTCAAAAATAAAAAGAATAATTGTTTAACATATTTATATGGACTTTAGTTATTTTCAAATATCTAGGGTAATATAAAATTATGAATTAATAAAGTGTATTTTATTTTTTAAAAGATTTTATAAACAATAATAAAATAAGCCAACATTAAATGGTATAAAAATAAAAATTACGTCTTTTTAAAAATGCATGATTTTAACTTTTTTATGTCAATTTTGCAATTGATAACCCGAAAATGAACCAGTGCCAACTATCGACGGCACAAAAAAAATAATGAAGCCAATTCCACAAATTTTATATTTTTAGCAAAATGGTTTCAATTTTCTTTGCCGTATATTTAAATAGCCTCCTCCAGACCGAAACATCAATAAAGTCTGCTTAAATGATAAATCAATCAATATGGTTAAATTCGAATTTGATCTCATGGTTATAACATTCACGGGGTCATTTTTTTCTTTTCAAAAATATATTTTAGTATTCTAGAGGTTTCCAAAGAAATATTTACCGTGTTGAGGATCTGGTGACAGAAATAAACTTTGGTTCACAAACCATTTTCTTTTTTTCACAATATCAAATATTGTTTAAGATATATGAATTACCATTTGAGATTTTTGTAAATTCAAAAAAAAAAAAAGAAAAAAAAAGTGGGGTGGAGTGAAAAGGGTTTAAGATCGCTGTGATCAAGACAGGCCACCATTCGTGAGTCTGTTCGACAAAGTAACAGTTCCGGAGAAGAGGCTGTCGAAATTGATCTTCATCCTTACGAATGGAATACGAATTATGGTAAAATAGATTTTAGCGTCACGTGACTAAAATGACCTCTCAATTCATAGTCATTTGACACATAAATTAAGGAAATGTTGAACACACACACACAACACACACACACAACACACACACGAAAAACAAAACACACAATTCAAAATAAATTTATCTATTTTATTTTATTTTATTTTATTTTATTTTTTAAGCATCAGGCGTAAC
This sequence comes from Acanthosepion pharaonis, assembly GCA_903632075.3. NCBI lineage: Eukaryota > Metazoa > Mollusca > Cephalopoda > Sepiida > Sepiidae > Acanthosepion > Acanthosepion pharaonis. The sequence goes on from CAHIKZ030002203.1 coordinate 47,836, forward strand.
GAGTCACTGAGAGGCCTGGAAACTTTGGAACCTTACCATGCCTACTGACAGATGTATAAAAATTAAAATAATAAACTAAAAAATAAAAATAATAAATTAATAAACAAAAAAACAAAAAACACAACATCAAAAAAAAAACTATGCATAGGTTAATGAATATGACAAAATAATTAAACATAAGGATCTTGAAATTGGAACTGAGAAAATGTAGCAGCTTAAAACTACAGTCATTCCTATAATATTTTGAGCACTGGGTAAGATAAAAAATACTACTGACAAGAAAACTACCAAAATTTCTGGTAGACCTTGTTTACAAGAGATTAAAAAAATGCAGTGTGGAATTTTTCATCTCAGTCAGTTATGTGCTATACACGCTATAATACAATTTCGATACATGACTGACAATTTTAGATTTTTAAAACAGCAGTTGGTTTGCCATTTTATTTCTGCAGTAGACAGGATTGCCATCCACGGCTATAGAACCCTGCAAAGTCTATCCTGCTATTTACTAAAAGCTGAAAAATTGCGAAGATTAGAATTCATACCTTTCTCAAGGGATTAAAATTATCGTAAAAGTGAAAATGTGTTCCACATTTGACTGGAAAAGAAAACCTCAATCTGGACCGCTATTAAATTGCTCCAGGATGCCCCCCTTTTCATATACTCAAATTAAAAGAAAATATGGAAACATATGCATGTTAAAAATCACTAAAACTCAGAATCTTAAAAAAATACAAAAACTTTGTTTTATTTACTACCTTGCATTTATTTTAAATCTTCTGAAAGAGGATTGGAATGAACAAAATAATAAAATAATAATAATAATAATAATAATATTAAAAATAATAAACATCGACAATGAGTTATTGGCCTTTTTATTGTAAAAAAAAAGTCTCCTTATAGATATGGCATTCCCTGCAGATTGCAATGTATCTTTGAATATCTTCAAAATCTTTAAAAAATACAAGGACCTTTGAAAGAAATCTCAAAATTTGGTACATGGGAACATAAACAATCCCTTTTGTAGTTGGAGCCCTAAGTATGATTAAAAAAAGATTGTATAGACTCCTTGAAGAATTGAAAAAGTCCATGCCTTAAAAATTAAAAAAAATTGTTCTCACTTACACCCCAAATGAAGGGCTTTATCTATGTAAAATACATAATTGTACGTTTGGTTTTAAATACTGAGCTAAACTCATGGTGACATTTCACGTTAAACACATTGGCTGTCCCTGTGGTGCAATAAACACTTTAATGTCCTTAACTGGACCATAGCTGAAATTAAGCGAATGGATGCCAAAACGAGAAAGCTACTCACTTGCTATCGCATGCATCATCCCAAAGCTGATGTCGACCGTCTGTATGTGCCCAGATCCGAAGGAGGCAGAGGATTAGTTCAACTAGAACTGTCCTACAAAACTACAACAATTGGCCTCCAAAGATATTTGGAAACTACAGAAGACTGGATGATGGTATGCGTCAAGGAACATGAAAGTAGTAAGCGTCTTTACTCCGTAATAAAGGAAGCCAACAAATTCAAAATGGAGTTTCAAATGGGCGTAGAGATGCAACTACAGCACAATACACCGGCTGAAACTGCAAAATAATAAAAAAAAGATAGCTAAAAGACGAATGCAACAGACCAGTTACAGAAGCGATGGCAAGATAAACCGCTTCATGGCCAATACTCTGCCCGTACCAAACAAGCTGACGTAGACAAAAACCCGTACCCATCAGTGGCTACGTAGTGCAGGGTTGAAAGCGGAAACTGAAGGTTTTATCCTTGCTGCGCAGGACCAATGCTTGCTAACTAGGAATTATCAAGCACATATACTAAAATATTGTGTCAGCCCAAAATGCAGATTCTGTGATAAATATCCAGAAACGATTGATCATCTTGTATCAGGTTGTACGGTGTTGGCACCACTGAATATAAAACCCGACATGACAGAGTGGGCCAATATCTGCACTGGAAAATCTGCAACTTCTACGGGAAGAAAACTGAAAGAAACTGGTATGAACACCACCCAGACCCGGTTACGGAGATAGGACCTGTTACAATTCTATGGGACTACACAATACACACTGACAGAACAATCAAGGCCAACCGCCCAGATATTGTTATTAAAGACCACAAACAAAAACGGTGCCTCCTTATTGATATGGCAGTCCCTGCTGACTGCAAATATCTTTGAAGATATTCAAAAAGTTGTCAAAATACAAGGACCTTGAAATAGAAATCTCGAAAATGTGGCATATGGGAACATCAACAATCCCTGTTGTAGTTGGAGCCCCTAGGACTGGTTGGAAAAGATTCCAGTAGACTAATTGAAGGGATTCCTGGAAGTCCATGCCTCAAGGAGATACAAAAAATTGTTCTGACAAGTACAGCACTTTACGAAGGGCTTTATCTAAGGGCTTTATCTATTTTTTTTTTTTTTTTTTTGTCAGTGGAAAGTGTCATGACGCCATTTCTAACCTTAGGTCCCTGGGCGGGACCCGGAAAGAAATGTGTAAACGCCAGAAATCAAAAAAAAATAAAAATAATAAATAATAATAATAATAAAATAATAAGGAAAAATACTTAAAAAAGATTCAAAAAAAATGCAATGACCAACTAAGATCAATGGAAATAAAGAGTTGTAATTGGGCCCCTCCGTTCCATTGGAAATTGTATCGTATGAACTCATTGATGGAAATTCCTTCAACGGAAAAAATCTTAAAGAAATTAAAAAAATTTGTTCTCTGGGGAACAGCCAAAAATTTAAAAAAAAATTTATCTATGTAGTTATGGAGATCATTTTTTGAAATTATTTTTATTCAAATTTTTTAAATTGAAAAAACAGGCAAAATGTCATGATAACAAAACAAAACATTAGTTCTACTGTCAAGATAAGGGAAATAAAATATGTGAGTACATAAAAAAATCAGAAAATTAATAATAAAATAATAAAATAATAAAAAATAAAATAAATAAAAAAAATGGGAATATGGAAAAATTATTAACCCTGTTTTAGTTGGAGCCCTAGGATTGGTTGGAAAAGATTCCAGTAGAACTAACAAAAGTGATTCCTGGATTCCCATGCCTTAAAAATGTAAAAAAAAAAAAATTTCTCAGAATTACAAAAAACACCTTACGAAAAGTCTTTATCTCAGAAAAAATATGTATTTGGGTTGTTGTGAAATTTTCCAAAAAAAAATTGTTCAGTGGAAAATGTCATGATGCATGTTTCTAACCGGAATGTCCCCAGAAATGGTTGAAAAGAAATCAAAAAAATAATAATAATAATAATAATGAATAAATAATAATAATAATAATAAACAAACGTAATAAATATGATTGATCAAATTTCTGGAAACTCAAAATATTTTCATTTTTTAACCACTTAGCGCCCAAATAATATAACACAAAAAACCACTCCCGTCCATCTCATAGTGTAAATTAAAGGAATACTCAATAATTTCCAAGAATGCGTAGCAAATGAAATCTCACGAAAAAAGAAAAAAGTGAGGATCGAACTATTTTACTCAGTCGTAATTGTTCTATAACGAGAAACAATTTTGCTAACCATTACACCGTAAAAAAAAGGTGCCCCCCTTGAAAGGCAAGAAAAGTGCAATGGATTATGGTATAAAATATGCACCGATGATAAAAAATCTTCCATATCGCTCCTATTCAAGGTTATAAAAGACAAAAAGAATTATGTTAAAGATATTTGAAATGATTTGAATTTAGATTTCCTTTAGGAATGGATATGATTCTTATATGAAAATAAAATAATATATATATATAATATTCACCCCCCCAAGATACAAAAAAAATATAAATCGGTCGTCTAAACAAGATTAAAAAGGAATACAGATCATTCCATTTGGGAGTTGCTTGAATCCATGAGTTGTTAAAAAAATTGTCAATATTGGCAACCTATTTTCAGAATTTAATCCATTCCAGGTTTTCTGTCTGGATTTACTTCAATAGCCCTTTATTGTTTTTCGATAAATGATAACAAGGCATGGGAAAAAATAAAACCAAAGTTTTCCATTCCCCAGATAGACCGCCTGATTGGCTGAAGACCAGGAATATGAATCTAAAAATATATGAAATTGCAAAAAATTAATAAGAAATGAAATTGGTCCTCAAGAATGTGATAGATTTTTTTCCATACATACAATTTTACAAAAATAAAATAAGAAATCTCTTTAAAATACTCTGAAAATAATAATGTAATATGAAAAGAAATTGGTATATAAGAAAAAAAACCTTAATTCAAATAAAACTTGTTGTAAAAGAAGTCAATATTTGTTGGTTGAGGATTTTTGGCTAACAATTTCAATTAAACAAAACAAATGATGTATTAATATATAAAAAAAAAAAATAAAGAAATAATAATAATAATAATAATGCACCAGCATCAGAATATGAAAAAAAAACGTTTCTCTCTCAAAAAAAATGAATAAAATGAAAATCGCCATCTTATTATCTTCCTGAATTCTTTTTTTTATTGTCTTAAATATCATTAAATTAATTTTCTTCTAATTTCCTTTCAACAATATTCTTTATTAGTGGCATTATTCCTTTAACTAAATTGAAATAATTAAAATGAACAAATAAATATTATTCGACAAACAAAAAAATCATACTTCTAAAAAGTTTTTAATTTTCCTGATATAATTAAATTATAAATAATAGTTTTTATTATATATTTCAAATTCTTCTTCTTTTCTTCTTCTTCTTCTATTTCTTCTTCTTCTTAAAAAAATTATTAAAAATTATTATGAATCTTCTTTTTTTTCTTCTTCTTATATATCTTCTTGAACATATATCTTCTTCTTCTTCTAATTCTTCTTATTATTGTTCTTAGTCTTATTATTATTATACTATCTTTTCTTCTATTCTTTTCCTCTTGGCGTCATTGACGTTTAATAAATTATGTTTTGTATTAAGAGAAGGAATCAAAAATTGTACCTAATGGGAATAAAAATCATCTCATTAATTTGTTTAATCATAATATTTAAAAAATGCATAAGACATATAAACACACACACACATATAATATATATATATATATATATATATATATATATATATATATATATATATCTTATGTTATATATGAGTTTATGACCCTGAATTTCAGATATATTTTTGCGATCATCAGACAAATTTTAAAATACTGCACACACACACACACACACACACATACACACACACACACACACTCACACACACACAAACATTTCGTCTATATTTTCTATATTTATATTGTCAGAATCTATCGATGTTTTTTTTTTCATCTTTATTTATATATATATAAAAATATATATATATATATATATATATATATATATATATATATATATGACTACGTGATAAATTTTTATCTAAACAATGCAAAAAAAAATAAAATAACATTGATGAATGCCATTTTAACAGATATATTGAACCAAAACTTGGACACACACACACAAACAAACATACACAAATATATATATATATATATATATATGATTTTATTTTTTTCAAATGACGGAACCTGTATTAAGGTATTATGGATTTTATAACTGAAATTTTAATAAATCTTTTAAATATGATGTGATCATGCCAAATATTAAGGTATTACAATTAATACTTAACGATTTTTATTAATTGCACAGATTTTTATTCCATAATTAATAGAGAAATAACTGTTGTCGTTGTTGTTGTAATTTTCATTTGTGTTTTTTTATTTTTATTTATTGTGTTCTTTATTTATCTATTGTTATTGATTGAATCTTAAAGGTAATAAATGAAGAAAACAGTTAATAAAAGAGAATGCAAGATAATTATACTTGTTTAAATAGATAGATTTGGTAGAAGGGTTTTGTTTGCACCATTGTCGGTTATCTAAATCGTCGTTATGCTTCGTTGTATGATAGAAATCAAAAGAAAAACTTATGACGTCGAAAATTTCTTTAAAAACGAGGGGCAAAATTTTTCATGTTTAATATTTCTTTACAGACTTTAAAATAAAAAAAAGAATGATTTATTAAATAAAAAAATGCACAATGTCTTTCTTTTTTCTTTTTTCTTAAATATGTCCGTCTCTCTTAAAATAAATAAAATATATATATATATATATATATATATATATATAATATATAAACTAGATTTGTTTATTTCTTAAAGATCTTACTTTTAAAGATAAGCAATTTTTGTAATTGAACACTTAATATCAAAGATAGATCATTTTCTAGCAACACGTTTATTTATATATATAAATATATATATATATATATATATATATATATATGTTGTGTGTGTGTGTATGTGTGTGTGTATGTGTGTGTGTGTGTTTGTGGAAACAAAGTGTTGCAGAGATCAAAGGAAAATGGTTGCTATCAGTTTATTCATCTTCAAATCGATTTATATATATATATATATATATATATATAAAAATAAATTTATGCAATGCAGAATGTCCTAAATATATATATATATATATATATATATATATAGATAGATAGATAGATAGATAGATAGATAGATAATAGATTTAGATCAGACTATGTGTTTTTTATTAGAAAACTCACATAAGACAGGACAATTTTGCGAGGTCAAACAACATATAGCGTGTGTGTCTTGTGTCTAATTTTTAAAGCCATTAATTTCTAGCCATCTTGAAACACCTATAATACTGATTATTCAACAAAATCTTCCTTGTCAATGCACTTAATTTACGAGTGAATCAAATTCACATGAATCGCAGATTATACAATGAAAATTTTGGATAAAAATCCACCTAATTATTATTTATTATGATGATTAAAAATAGCTTCGTTTGAATGAAACTGTAGGTGTTAGTGAGGATCATCCTTCTTCAATTCTCCCAGACTTTCACCACAAAATCACAAAGAATTGTGTCACATAAAACACGCATGACCTGAAGACTTTCAACAGCTGGAACATCTAAAATGAATAGCACATGAAACTCGAAAGGAAAAGAAAGACATAATCAGTATATTGACATTGCACACTACTTCAAACAAAAGATTAGGATAGAAATCACCAACATTACAACAAAGGGCGATAACAGAAAATGGACGTGCGAAATGTACTAATAATAGGAAGATCTTATAAAATTCAACCAAAGGTAGCACTGGCTGCTCGGTCAATAAATGCTGAATTTTTCCTTATAAAGAAACTACTAATATTATCATTTATATCTGTCTATATATTACATGTACATGAATGACAAATGTAATCTAGTCCACATAGCAACGTAGCACCATCTTCCGTAAACTTTCTTGAAATTTAATAACTCAAAAACGAAGGATTTGCGGACATATGTTTATATTGACTTTTGTTCTTGTTTTGGTGTCAAGAAACTGTCAAATATATATATATATATATATATATATATATATATATATATATATATATATATAGTCTTAAGGTGTGCTATACTTATGGGATAAAGTGATCAATATCAGAAATAAAGCGTGTGTAAATACAAAAGTGAACATTGAAGTCAACACTTAGAGGCGACAAGTAATTGCGTCTCGCATGAAACAGCCTGTCGCCTCTAAGTGTTGACTTCAATGTTCAATTTATATATATATATATATATATATATATATATATATATATATATATATATATGACTGGTAGCGATAATTGCAAATAGGATATTAAACCAGGGAGAGCTCAATGCAAACTAAAGAAGATTATAATAATAATGATCAAGAAGAAAATCTTAAGGATTCATTTCGGTTATAATTTATTTCGTGAATATCTATATATTCATCTCTTGAGATTGAAATCTCTTAGTAAATGATGACAATAACCCGGACTGATATATTAGATTGGCATAAACATAAACGGAGGAATTTTAAATACAGATAAATAATAAAAGTAAAATTAGAAAAAATAAAAAATAAAAACTGAGTAAGACGATGTATGGAAAATGATACAAATGATGTTAATTTCGAATCATAAATGTTGCATACATCGGCAAAGTCATAGATCTAACTACATATGAAGAAACACGCAAAAACAACACAAAACCGTGAAGGGCAATATCAACACACATCTGCACATACGCATATACATACACACATAGATACATACATACACCTGAATGCATGTACACCTATATGTGCTATTAGCCACATAAACAAATCAATACTTCAAGTGTGCATCATCCCCACCCAAGAAAGAACGTTTTAAGGGGATTTAATTTTGTTCTTATGTCTACACTTGAAAATCAGTTCGTTCCGTTGATTTAACAACTGGTTAGCATTTGGGTATTTAATTATTACAATTTTTCCTTGTATACACAGATCGCATGTGTCCCGGAAGTTGTTCGGGTTTTGAAATCGACAGATGATTTCCCATTTGATTAGTTGGGTGAAACCACTATCTTTAATCTACCAATAATGCTTGGATAGAGCCGACAAATATTTTAATATAATTTCTCTTTATACGTTATTTTTATGGATACATTTAATTTGAGTAAATACTCTGTTTTAATTAAACAGTATTAATTACACTCAACGGCCAGAATGTTCGAGATATTTCGTAGAAAATATGCGTTCTCTGACAGGAATCGAACCTGTATCCTATACGGAAACCAGCATATAGCCTGACGTGCTGTTAACCATTCAACCACAGATAACTTTCCGGTTAGCAAAGTCCATATCACGGCTTATAAACACACATTTCGACGATCTTTCTCCAGTCTAGGGTTAAGAGTTATCCTCCCTCTTCTCTAATACATACTCTGTACTTTCTCAATTTATTCCCTTAAAACAACCTTATTCAGTAACCCGCTACCTTGAGTGGCTCTTATGCCGTGTATTGACTGAACAATAGTATTAGAAGAAAGACTTGCGGATATAGTCATTGTTGTTTATGGCGGTAAACAGTTGATGAGTAAATGAAAATACTTTCTGTTAAGTTTGTTTTACATGAAAAACACATGTTTCAAATGTGGAATCCGATTAGGCCAAGAGACGGACGTAATAGAATTATTCTCAACTGCTTTTTTATTGTTTTGAAGTTTGGTCAGGGTCATTGTCTTGTTGAGAAATAAACATTTTATCATTCCCCTTTAGAAAAAACGTATTAAATGTGGAAATCGTTCTTTCTGCAAAAGTATAATACATTTCAATCCGGTGCCCCTGTTATATATTTAGAGATTCGTAATAAAATCCACAGAATAATCTGCAATGTTATTGGTTCTGAACAGACATCTTGGTCTCTTTCCCAACGCGGTAACGTAGCTTCCGTATGTCTTTTCTATAAATACTTTCATGGCAACTGTTCGGATCAGTTTATCACTAATGGTACCTAGACTTTATCAATTTAAGCGCAGTACTAACGTGACAACAAGGTGTCACCAATTGAACCGTAAGTTCTATGCTAGCAGTTTCTTTTCTCGCACTTCTCGCTTGTGGAATTCTCTTCAGGCTCCCAGTCAATTTTGATCTTCAAAAATTTAAATGCACTGTCAATCGTTAGCTACTGTCTTCTTCATTACTCTTGTATTGTTCTCTCATTAATAATGTTTCTCTTTTAATTCGCTTATTAATAATATTTCTCTTTTTTTATTATTATTTCACACTCAGTAACCACTTGTGTCTTAGTGGCTTTACTACCTTGCATTGAGTGAAATGATTAATAAATCATTGACATTTCCCAGTGAAGCAGTTCACCAGTAACCACTGAAAAGACCTCTCATACCATCATAAAACATGCTTAACTGTGATAGAAATATATTCATTATGATTTTACTTACACTACCTTCAAACACATTTCTCTGGAACATCCCCATTCAAAATTCATCACTCTACAAAATTCTAATAAACTGATCTGAATTAAACTTTTCATCTTCTGTCAATAATTATTGATTGCATGCAGGTTATTTAAAGCCAGAAAAATATTTTTAGATTGTAAGATTTTTTTTTTTTGGGGATAAAAAGGCTTTAGTGATACAAGTTTATATTAATTATTTTTAATAATGGTTTTAGTGATACAAGTATTACTAATTAACCCACAGCTGGGGGGGATGAAGAACAGGTTGATTCTTATCTTTTCAAATGTTATTTCCGTGTAAGGGAATATAAGGAAGACAGCAAAAACTAGAACTTGGCGCACCGATTAACAATTCCAAGCCATTATACGTTACACCACCAGCACATCCAAGCTTACAAATAGCTGGCATTCCCAAGTGGTCACCCATTCAGTTACTGACCAGGCCCGGTGTTGTCTAACTTTTAACATTTCGTCTCTAAGATCTATCTATCTATCTATCTATCTATCTATCTGTATGCCTGTGTATCTATCTATCTATCTATCTATCTATCTATCTATCTATCTATCTGCCTGTGTTTCTATCTATCCATCTATCTACCTATCTATCTATTTATCTATCTATCTATTTCAGTCTGTTCCTATCTATCTATCTATCTATCTATCTGCCTGTGTGTCTATCTATATGCCTATCTATCTATCTATCTATCTATCTATCTATCTATCTATCTATCTGTTTCAGTCTTTTCTCTATGACATCTATCTATCTATCTATCTATATTCATATCTGTCAAACTCAATCTGTTCATATCAATGTAGCTATTTATTTCAGTCTATTCATATCTATCTATCTATCTATATATATATATATATATATATATATATATATATATATATATATATATATATCGCTCTGTTCAAGCTATCAATCTTTCTATCTATTCATGTCATTTATCTATCTATCTATCTATCTATCTATGTTCATATCTAACAATATATATGTCTCTCCTCAATCTCTCTCTCTCTCTCTCTCTCTATATATATATATATATATATATATATATATATATATATATATCAGTCATATATATATCTATCCTAGCCTGTTTATATCTATCTCAGTTTGCTCATATTTATCTGCCTATCGCAGTCTGTTCATAACTATCTCGATGTCCTTCTTTAAATGTGTATGTGCATGTGCATATTCGTCTATATGTGTTCCCCTGTGTGTGTGTGTGTGTGTGTGTGTGTGTGTGTGTGTGTGTGTGTATTTTTGCCAGTAATATCCTCCAGTTATGAACGAGATTTTTTCTGCACCCGGTCCCAACGCCGGTCACCCTCATCTAATTATAGGTAATACGACGGCAACAGAAGAAAAATACTTTCTTTTGTTTCTTTACCATTCCGTAAGAGAACTCCTAACAAGACCTCGCCCATAAATCAAGGACAATTACATCAACATAAACAGACACACCGACTAGCTCGAGGCATGATTACACTGCACTAATGTATTTACCTGCTTCGGTAGAATCCAGAATCCAGACCAATTTTCCAAAATGCACAATAATACTTGGCATGGAAATTGTTATTCAAAAGTTGGCGTTGATGAAATAAGTGACGTGCCCAACGGAGCCCACGCAAAGTTGTGGTAAATACAATGTATGTATAAGCATCTGTTACTTCTTTTGCGAGTACTATCGGAATCTATCTATCTATCATATCTACTATTAATCTATCTATCTATCTATATATATAAATATATATATATATATATATATATATATATATATATATATATATATATATATATATCCTTCTATATCAGTCTATTCTGGTCTCATTCTGCATATTATCTATCTATCTATCTATCTATCTATCTATTTCAGTTAAAAAATATATTTATCTTTCCTCAGTCTGTTCATATCTATCTATCTATCTATCTATCTATCTATCTATCTATGCTGGTTAATACGGCAGTTGGTGAATAGAAGATTGTCTTGCGTCAATTTCTAAAATTATCTATCTAAGCCTATTTATTATTTAACTCTATTCACTATCTATCTATCTAAGCCGTTCATTATCTATTTATCTATCTATCTATCTAAGCCTATTCATTATGTGTTTAACTCTATTCGCTATCTATCAATCTATCTATCTGTCTATCTCTCTCTCTCTGTCTATATATATATATATATATATATATATATATATATATATATATATATATATATATATATGGCATATTCATATCTAAGAGATATTAACTATCTATTCTATTATCTATCTATCTATCTATCTATCTATCTATCTATCTATATATGTGTGTGTGTGCGTGTATGTGTGTGTGTATATATATGTTTATAATTTTAAACTTAGTAGACATTAAATTTAAATTTTAAAATGAGTAATTTTTAATTGTTTATTTCAAATTTTATCGTATAATTTAATATTTATTAGAATAAATTCTACTTTAGTCTAACCCAAACATTAAGGCATTAAATAGTTATTATAACCTTAGTTCGTTATCAAGTTTTTTGATTGGTCATTCCAGCTTATGTAACAGCGTTTCCCCTAGCGAGGTGCGTTTGATTGATTTGAACCTTTTAAAACCTTTATTCTACATTCAACACCATCATTTGATAAGACACCAGAAGTGTTGAAACAAAATGGCTATTTTTGTACTGATTTTATAACATATTTATGTTAGAATTTTCGAATAAATAATTATATTCGCTCTACTCTGTATTGAGCACTCTTTTAAGAATAGTAATTGCTGTTTATTGGAGTTTCTTCCTTATACACGAATCGAGTTACTTATATATATATATATATATATATATATATATATATATATATATATATATATATTGTTTATACGTTCTTTTTATAGATACAAATATTTAAGTAAATGCTATGTTTTTATATAAACAGTATTAAGAATATATACAGCCTGAATGCGATAAATTTGGTAGAAAATATGTGTTTCCGACAGGAATCGAACCTGTAGCCTACACTGAACCGCCTGGTTAGCAAGGTTAAATTACTGTTTTTGAACTACAACCTTGTTTCAACTGTGCTAATTGGATTCTTTTGGTCATTTTCAAACGCTTCCTCTGTAGCTAAATAGAATAGCACGTCGTATTCATTTGTGAAGAAGTAAGTTTTTGAGAAGGCAGCTTTTTTTTCACGGAATTGTCACATCCTGAGAGGATGTTTGAGCCGCAGTTATTGCATCATTTTTCACAAAAAAACAGACGGCCACCTATCATCGAAACATGACCTATAATTTATATATATATATATATATATATATATATATATATATATATATATATATATATATATATATATATATATATATATATATTAAAAGGCTTAAATACTAATATTCCATGGTTATAATTTATTCCATTTGAAAATAAATATGATCCAATTCATCAGACATACAAATTCAAATAAATTTTGTTTAAGCCTTTTTAATATATCCTTACTCTGTCCTGGACATTGAGTTTTACCTGGATTCTATCCTCTTGGATTTATTTTTATACAAATATATACATGTGATGTATATATATATATATATATATATATATATATATATATATATATATAGATATATATTCTAGATATATGATTGCATATGTATGTGTATATTTACCACTAATATTATCTATCTATCTATCATTTCTATCTATCTATATAATCTATCTCTATATATATATATATATATATATATATAAAATTTGATTTATTAGTATATATACATATATATATATATATATATATATATATATATATGTTGTGTGTGTGTGTGTGTGTGTGTGTGTGTATTTATGTTAAATTTCATCCATCATCGAGCATCATGAATTGGCGCTACAGGTTCATTTTAAAAAAGAAACATTCAAAACAATGATTAACCACATTAAAAAAAAAAGTAATTATTAATCAAGTTTTTGCCCTTCGACACTAAAAATAAAAGTTATATAAGAAAATATGATTCAATACTGGAAAAAGCAAAAACAAACGACTGGACTTAAGAAACCTGTTTTCCTGAAAATTGTTTTAAGAGAAAAACATAAAATTTCAACCGACGGCAGTACTGGCTGCTCAGCCAATGAATATCAAATGTTTTTTTTATAGGGAAACGGCTAATATTATTTATTGCTACAATCACACGCACAAACACACACATTACCGTTGTTTAATTTCAAACCTGTAATATAATTTATATATATATATATTATATATATATATATATATATATATATATATATATATAAAATAAATTGTCAATAAGTTGATTTGTTTTATGCAGAACCATCCACTTTTGAAGGGCCGAATTTAGAGACTTGGTGCACTACGTGACACAAGGTTCAAACGACCCTCCGCAGGTTTTGAATTCACTTAGAAAGTTGCCATCCAAGGCTATAGAACCCAGTCTGTCCTGCTATTTACCCATAGCTGGAGGGGAGAAGAATTGGATTGAATAAATACAAGGATATTACAAGAAAGGAATGTAATGGATTCGACTGAGGAATTCGAACTCTCCAAAGGGTTCAATCCAAGTCGCTAACCATTACTCCACTGTTACTGATATATATATATATATATATATATATATATATAAATATATATATATATATATATATATATATATATATAAATAAATGTTAACAAAGATGTGTTTGTGTGTGTGTGTGTGTGTCGGCTGTGTGTCATGAAGATTTATAGTCTTACGGTGTGCTATATTTATGGGATAAAGTGCTAAATATCAGAGATAGAGTGTAAATATAAAAATGAACATTGAAGTCAACAAAAAAGATGACAGTCTGTTTCATGCTAGACGCAATCGTCAGGACACGATGCGTCTAGCTTGAAACAACTGTCTAACAACAATTGGGCATATATATATATATATATACTTTTGATACACATACGCACACACACATAAATTTTATAAACACACATTCTGCAAACACACTATCTTCTTGTATTTCACTACAATTAACATATATATATATATATATATATATATTTATATATTATATATCAGTTTATAGGTTGACAGTTTGTTTTACCTGAGATTATATGTCACATTTGGATGCCTTGTCGTTCTTTTTTGTTTATATGTATATGTTTTTATACACCAATGAAAACTGCAAACGAGAAATATAATTAGTCAGTTGCTGATCCCCCCAGGCCTGAATGACGACTGCATAACGGTTTTTTTGAGAGTCCGTCTACGACTTTCTGAGTCGGGTTATACATATATATATATATATATATATATATATATATATATATATATATATATATATATATATATAACAGTTGTTTGGGATCAACCGACTTCGTTAGATGTGAATTCCCCATTGTGTTATTATTGTCTTTGTGATGATCTGTACCCTAGATGGTCCTGGTTTTGGATTAACTTTTGAGAAACCCGAGATTAGCCTAATCTCAATTAATTTGCTTCTAAGTAAAACCTATTCTCTTCAAATTAGACTGGCATTTTTTAAAAGTCAAAACTATGGTTAGATGTATGAAACATTCTATAATATGTATATGCGTGCATGTATACGCACATAGATACACACACACACACACACACACATATATATCTATGTACACAAATATATATATATATATATATATATATATATATATATATATATATATATAAAATAAATATATATTTGCTTTCAAAAGCTTGTTTAAGACCATTAAATATAACAATTTCATTTGGGCACTTTCCATATTGTTAAGAATTTTTGTTTCTCTGCTTGATCAATTACGACTGAGTAGTGATTTCGATCCTCATTGGGTGCCTCATACGGGCTTGTGTCGCATCTAAGCTACGATTGGAAACTAATTATAATAATTCTATTTTAGCTCGTGTTTGCCTTGCTTGTTTAAACTTTGTAAATATGCACATACATCAACGTGCGTGGACACTTCGATGAGGTGTCAGTTTTTGAATTTTAGGGCGTCAAACTTCCCAAACTTTTGTGCCTATAGTGATTTACAAATATAACTTAGTTGTGGCACAAGGCCGAGATAACGTCTAACGAGATAAGCTATTAAACTGCGTCGAAGTTCTCAGAGCTATGGTGCGTATAGACATATTTATTCACATATCGATGTCATACTTATGGAAATAAGAACGTACATGTTTTCTCCCTTTCACAGAGGCGCGCATTAAATACCGAGATTTTTCTCGCCATGCCAATGTATAATGCGCAGAGATCAGCTTTAATAATGCAAGGATTGACTGATACTCGGTAAAAAAAAAAAAAAAAAAGTAACTCGACACGAATTGAAACCATCTGTTTATTCTTTCAGGCATAGTTTATATAAGATTTAAACACTATCCGACGGGCGATGGAGAGGGTTTTTTTTTTTTGAAGGGGGGGGGATGCTGTAAACAGTGACCCGAATCTAGACAGACGTGATTTGTCTCTGAAGATATTACATCGATAAATTTTGTTAAAGAGATATTCAGATGCTGGATGCCTGCAGATAATTTCAAATGTAAAAGTAATTTTTAACCGTATATATTTACGTGTAATGGAATTTGATTAAAAATTTATGCTAAATCAGAGTTTAAATGTGGCAGGAGCAAATAAAATCGAGGCTAAAATTCGGGGTGGTTAAATCAGATGTTATAAGTTAGCGAGTCAGATGTTAAATTTTAAAGATACCTAATTCTGATTTTCCTTCACCCCTCTCTCTCTCTCTCTCTCTCTATATATATATATATATATATATTTACGTATATTATACTAATGTAGACATTTTTTTAAAGTTTAAATAAACAATTCTGGGGTGTTTCGATATTCCTTATTTTTGGGAATGAGAGTGGGATAATAAAATAAACACATCTCATCTCCTCTTTCGCTTGTATCCATCCATTATAACAAAACGTTTTTTTTTGTTTTGTTTTTTTTGTTTTTTTCAGCTGAATGAGTCAAATAAAGTTTCTTAATCTTCTAGAGTTGTTGGTACATTACAGAGATATATAGATTTTTTTCTTCATGTAAGAATTACAAAAAATATTTTTTTTAAGATAATATTAAAAAAAAAAAAAGAAACAAAAACGAAACAGAATGAAATTTGTGATTTATTTTGAAAATTAATGGTAGTAATTATTTTAGAAAAATGACAGAGTTCAGCTCCGTGTCAGTGTCTTAAATTGAGGCCAAAAAGATAAGTTCTGTTGTAGTTTCCAATTCCAAAACCTGACAGGCGTGAAGATCCGCCCGTCTTCTATGAAAATACCGTCCGCTGAAGACCATGAAGAATAAACATGCTTACCAAGTCAAGACATTC
Organism: Acanthosepion pharaonis; assembly: GCA_903632075.3. NCBI lineage: Eukaryota > Metazoa > Mollusca > Cephalopoda > Sepiida > Sepiidae > Acanthosepion > Acanthosepion pharaonis. The sequence continues at coordinate 64,955 of CAHIKZ030002203.1, forward strand.
TACCCATAGCTTGAAAAATGACATGAAGTCAAAAAAAAAAAAAATATATATATATATATATAATTATTTTTTATAAAAAAAAAAATTATAACATAAGTATGTTATAAAATCACTACAAAAATAGCCATTTTGTTTCAACACACTCTGTGTCTTATCAAGTGATGATGTTGAAAATAAAATAAATGGTTTTAAAAGTTTCAGATTAATTAACGATCCTACACTAGGGGGAAACATTGTTACAAAAGCTAGAATAACCAATCAAAAACGAAGTATAGAAAGATTCAAAAGCTTGACAACGAAATCATGTTATAATAGCTATTCAGATCTTTAAATACGTGTAATATTAAAAATAATTTATACTAACCAATAATTATAAAATTATATGATAAAATTTAATATTAAAATTAAAAACTGGCAATTTTAAAATCCAAATTTAATCACTATTAAGTTTAAAAACTACAAAATTATTGAGAAAAGAAAAAGTATATATGTTTATTCAATTAATTTCTTCATTAATACATATATATACACACAAAAATGAATCCAAGTTAATATCCTACTTGATTTAGTTAACCGCAGCAAGACAATACGTCTGCGATAAAAAGAGAAGAGAAAGGCAAGCAACGTCTTTACTAGCAGAGCAACGACCATCCTCCAATTTCTTCTTTTCTGCCTTTCCAGTTTTGTGTCTGTCTGCGCGCCAGTGCATGTCTGGATACATGTCTGCGCATGTGCGTGTGTGCGCTTGCGCGGCGGTGTTTCAGCGCGCGCGCACACGTACACAGAGGTACGGATCATTAGGTGGGGAGAGTAATTTTGTCGGCGGAGCGCATTAAAACGTCTAGTGTCTGTCTGGACAGAGCCTGAGTGCACGATGACTCTTCTCCGCCGTCTGTCTGCAAAGCTCTGTCTAGTCGAGCAGTCTGTGTTTCGTCTGGGCTGCGTGCCGCGCCAAATGACTGCCTGTGTCTGTGTGCACGTCTAGAATGGTGTCTGCCACGAAGAAAAATGCCTGCCAACGACTTATATTCGTCTCTTTCTGTCTTCTCTCCATCTGTCTGCTTCCATCGGCTCGTTGATTTCTTTTGTCTGTCTGTCTGTCTGTCTCGTTGCCCAATTTGTCTCGCCGTCTGCAGAATTGTCTGCGAATGTCGCACAAAGCAGAATTTTCAAGTTGGATTTCTTTTCTCTCTATCGTCTTTTTTATTTTTGTTTTCTTTATTATCGACTTTCATTTATCGTCTTCTTTCATTCATTTGATCTTTAAATTATGTCTTTAAATCTTTCATTCTTTTTTTTTTTCTATTACCATTCATTTCTTTTGACTGATGTCTCTCAAATCGTTATTTTTTTATTTGGCTCCACTTATTACTCCCTCTCTCCCTCTCTCTCTTTCCCAATATTACACTTATTACTCTTTATATCTCTTTCCCAACATTGCATTTATTGTTTTTCTCTTTCCCAATATTAATTTTATTTCTCTCTCTTTCCAATATTACATTTTTATTATTTATTTTTCCAATATTATTGTACACACTATTTTTTATTTCCCCCTTTTTCCAATATTCTGTCTCTCTCTATCTCTCTCTTCCAATGGAACATTTAAAAATCTCTCTTGTCGAATATGAGTCTATCTCACTTTCTCTCTTTCCTAATATTCTCTTAATTTACTAAACTTTTTCCTAATATTAAATTTATTAAAATTTTTTATCTTTTTCCTAATATTAATTTAAGTTTCTTCTCTCTATTTTCCCAATGTTACAAAATTATTACTCTGTCTCTCTTTCCCAATGTTACTCTTATTACTCTGTCTCTCTTTCCCAATGGTACACTTTTTATTCTCCCATCAAATATAATATTACATTTATTGTTATCCTTGATTTCCCAATCTTTTTTTTATCATTATAAAAAAAAAAATTACACACATTACTCTCACTGTCTCTTTCCCAATATTACACTTATTTCTCTCTCTCTTTCCCAATATTACACTTATTATTCACTCTCTTTCCCAATATTACACTTCTTATTCTCTTTCTTTCTGAATATTAAACTTATTAAGCACTTTTTCACAAAATTACACTTATCATTCTGTCTTAAAAAAAATATTATACATATTACTCTCACTCTCTCTTTCCCATTATTGTATTTATTGATCTCTCTCTCTCTCTCTCTCTCTCTCTCTCTCAAACATTAAAATTATTACTCTCTCTTTCTCAATTTTTATTTAATTCTTTTACTCCTTCTCCCCACTGAGACGTGACATGACCGTCATTTCCGCTTGTATGACTACCAATCTTTCCCTCTCTAGTGCAATGAGGAGGGTACAGCCGCGAGCAGCTATACCCCGGGACCGGACAACTCTAAGTATAAAAAAAATTTATATTTCCGAAGACAGAAACGTACAATATGAGATTGAGTTATGGGGATGTTAAAAAATTTCAATACCGAATTTATGCTTAACTATTATCATAAGTAGGTATTCCACTGTCTCGGAAGACTATAGGGTCCATTAGAGTGGTTAGTTAATCCCTGTTGTAGACGCCTGCTCAGGCATGCAGAGATCCTCTTTCCAGATTGACATTATTAAGAAGTCTCTTCATTCACATATCGTCCTAAGATTAGACATGACCCCCATAGTTGAAACGCTAATATTCTAAATACCCACGCACCCTTACAATCGTGTTTTTTTATACAATGATGCTCGCCCTGTACAAGGCCCAAGAGCCACTCGAGTAAATGGTTACAGAGTAAGAGGCAACAGCCAAGGAAGGAGATAATGTTACCAAGACGCAAGCGGTCACTGGAATTGAAATTGAATGCAAAGCCTATAGAAAGAAACGGAAACCCAATCCTAAATAGAAAATAAGGGATAAACTCTTTCAGTCTCGAACAATTTAAATCCTTCTGCCTGAGCTCCCGAGTTAAAATTCGATTCTTTCTTTCTTTTTTCATTCTTTTTCTTTCTTTTTTCATTCTTTTTCATTCTTCTTCTTCTTCTTCTTCTCATAATCACAAAACTACTTAACTAACCATGATGAGAATTGAGCGCTGATTAAATTAAATATTGATAATCAGAAAACATAATTCTGGAGTTACATAAAAGCACAAAGTCTTCGAAATATGTCAAGAAAGTACTCTAGTCTGATTTCAAGGAAGCAGTGCTTTTCTATCGCCATTAATATAATATTTGCTATTAGTATAATGTTTGGTATAGTATAACATTTGGTCTAGTGTAATATTTCATATTAATATATTTGGTATATTATAAGATTTGATATTAGTATACTATTTGGTATTAGTATTATATTTGGTATAATATAATATTTGATAAAATCATAATATTTGGTATTATAATATTTAATATTAGTAGATATTTGATATTAGTATAATATTCAAATAGTTAATATTTGATATTAATAATATTTTATATTAGGATGATATTTGATATAATATAATATTTGATATTAGTATATAATATTTGGTATATTATTTTATTTAATATTTTTAATAATATTTGGTATTAGTATAAAATTTGGTATTAGTATTACATTTTGATATTTTTATAAGATTTGATATTATAAAAAATAAGAAGAAACATTGAACAATATTAAATATTTTTTTTAGGATGATGTTTATTAGTATTAAATTTATCATAATATTTAATATTAGGATGATTTTCAAATATAGTATAATATTTGAACAATAATTTTATATAATATTTTATATATAATATTTATTTATATAAAATAATATTTGGTATATTATATTATTTTAATATTCAACAATTTTTTTAATTAAAAAAAATTTTGATATTTTATAATATTTGATATATATATAATATTTTGTATATTAAAATATAATATATATATATATTTGTATAGTATAATATTTGATCTACTGTAATATTTGATAGTAGTATAATATTTGATATTAGTATCTTTGATATAGTATAATATTTTGTATTATATAATATATAAGTGAAATAAAAATCAGGGTTAACATAGGATAAAAACGCAACAGCCTCTGAGTAATTAATCTGGAGTCACGAGTTAAATGAAACGAAATTTAAATATGAGAAATTCAGTCTCGTCTTATCATTTTTGGTGTGCAGCTTGAATTCATTACACAACCATCTGCAACTCTCTTATATAGACGAACCTATACAGAGTTGCTTCGTCTGTTTCATGGTTGATATTTACGACATAGCAACTGTTGTTGGGTTATTTAATGTCGAATCTCTCTAACAGGAACCCAATGAGGATTGAGCTCACTAATCAGTTGTAATGTATGCATTAAGAGGTTTGCAATATAACACAAAGAATCTACAATTTTATTGGTCGTGATCTGGCATCTCGGCATCTGTCAGTTTCCAACCACCGTAACGTAGCTTACCTGTGCCTTTTTTATTAAAAAAAATTTTCCGTGTTAATTCCTTTAACAGTTTTCATCTTTGGTATTTATACATTTTTATAAATTCAATTTTAAAATTTAGATGATTAATAATGTCTCATCAATTTAGAGTTGAAATGGAGAGATAAAACCGTAAGTCATATAAATTGTTGAAAATATTTTTAGTTAAATTTTTTGAAAAAGGCGAGGGAAACAATTGTTTTCCCGTCAACATGGATGAAATTCAAAAAAAAATTGCATGCAATGTCAATCGTTACCTTCTGTATTCTTAAAAATTTGTTTTTTATTGTTCTAAATACTTACTATTTTTTCTTTTCTCATATTGTCACACTCAGTGTCCTGTAGTAGCTTAAAAAATAGGAACTTGGAGAGTGAAATGAAAAATTATTAAACAATTTAGTATGTCTTTACCGATTTGATCACGAACAAACATTGACAATGTGAATTAAAACTGATGATTTGAAAATAGAAAATGAACCGATTTAAGAATTTTGATAAAATAAACAAAAAATAATAGAATGAAATTAATAAGAATATAAAATTTGTTTATTTGCATATCAACATCTTTTGGGTCATTTAATGCTTGAAATTTAAATTTTTTGGGAGCTTTTTAATAAAAAAATATATAGGTTATTCTTTTTCACATTTGAATACATGGTAGATGATACTCATTTTTTGTGATATATAAATGTTTGTATGGACATAATTACGAAATATATTAATATATATGTGCTTTATATTATGTTTTGATTTATTTATATTAAAGAATAAAATTTTTTAAAAATATTAATGAATTAATGTCATGAACGCTGTTTTGATTTCATGTTTTTTTTTATTTTTATTTTATTTTATTTTTTTTTATTGTTTTCAAAGCAATTTGGGGAAGCCACTAAGCATGTTACAGAGAATTGGAGCAAGAGCAAATTGGAGTGATAAGGAAAAATGAAGTGAAGGATTGGGGATAGATCAAGGCATCTGGAGACGTCGATTGACATTGCATTTGAATAGTTGAAGATTATAGCTATCAGGGAAACAAGGAAAAGGGAAAAGGAGTTCCACAGGCGAGAAAGCGAGACATGAAGCTATTGGAATAGAAGCAACGGCTACATTTAACAGTTTAGACAGTGAAAGGGTGAGAAAGATGACAGCTTTAGTAGAACGCTTAAATTCATGAAAAGTTTGGAACCAGCGAAAGCAGCTCTTCGGAGCAGTTACCATGAAGGTATTTAAAAAAAAAGAAGAGGGAGGCGACGGCACGTATTGTGAGAGAGCGACTGCAGACGAGATGCCAGATCAGGCCAATTACATTGCATATCCGTTCTGGATTTTGTCAAAAAATATGAGGCAAACAGAAGGGCTCCAGACCATATATGTCAGCAATATTCCATGAAAGGGCGAATGGTTGATTTGTAGATTTGAAGGATCGATTCCGGGAGAAAAATTTCCTTGGCATTTAACACAGGAGCCAACTTTCCTTGCGGTGGACAAATTTATTGACTCAATGTATTTTTCCATCTCAGGTAAAAGTCAATATGAGACCGAGCTTTTCAAAGATTTTGCTTATGAAATTTTGAAAAATTTTTAATTTAATATTTTTTCAGATGGGTTATTTAATCCTGATACAAATTATTTTATTACTGCTATTTTTACAATAAAATGTTATTTTTTATACTTTCATTATGCTTTTTATTTGTTTGGGCGTTTTATTTGTCCATAGCATAATTTTTTTAACAGAAATATGACCCAGGGTCAATATGGACCCAGGAAAAACATCAATTAAGAGAAATTATCACAAAAGCTCGTCAAAACCCCCATTTTTTCTTGAATCAGAGTTTTCTGCCGGATCAATAGTTTATCGTCATACCCAGAACTAAATAAGAACATGAATATATTGTCTGATAAATAAACTTATAGCGCTTCTTCGATGGCGTTATAAATAATAAAACTTCTGACTTGATTTATATTACGAGAAATTGCTTTAGATATTCATTTTAAAAAAATATTTTGTAATGATATCAAGATTAAAGATGTGTTTCAAGAAAAAACCCCAGTTATACTTGTGAATCTGGAAGAAGGTTGAAGTATAGAATTTTTTTTTTTTTTTTTTCATAAGTGAGTCTCGTTATAAACTTCCAGAAAGAATTAATAAGGGTTTATTCAATTTTGATTTTACTTGGATTCTCGTTGGATCTAACCGTTTCAATTTTTATTATTATTATTATTATTATTATTATTATTTTTTTTTTCTTTGATTTCTGGAGTTGTACTCATAACCAGGGTCCCAACCCTAGAAATAAGGTTAAAATCAACCATGATTTTTTTTCCAATCGTAAAAAAAAAAAAATGTTCAACATAGACAAAGCCCTTCGAAAAAGTGTGGGCTGTACTCTTGTCAGAGGAATTTTTTTTGTATTCATTTTAAGGCATGGGCTTCCAGGAATCCCTTCAATTGGTCTACTGGAATCTTTTCCAACCATGAAAGGGCTCCAACTACAACAGGGATTGTTGATGTTCCCATTTACCAATTTTTTTGAGATTTCTATTTGAAAAAGTGTTATTTTGAAAAGCTTTTTGAAGATCTTCAAAGATACATTGCAGTCTGCAGGGACTGTCATATCAATAAGGAGGCACTTTTTTTTTGTTTGTGGTCTTTAATAACAATGTATGTGGCGGTTAATATTTTGATTGTTCTGTATTGTGTGTATTGTGTAGTCCCATAAAATTGTAACAGGTCCTATCTCCGTATATGGGTCTGGGTGGTGTTCATACCAATTTCTTTCATTTTCCTTCCCGTAAAAGTTATAAATTTTCCAGTGCAGATATTGGCCCACTCTGTCATTATATTTTTTATATTCAGTGGGTGCCAATACCATGCAACCTGATACAAGATGAAAATTGTTTCTGGGTATTTATCACAGAACCTGCATTTTGGGCTAACACTATATTTTTAGTATATGTTTTTGATAATTTCTAGTTAACAAGCACTGATCTTTGCAGCAAGGATATAACCTTCCGTTTTAAATTTTTTTAAACCTACATTTACAATACGCAACATTTTTGTCTACATCAGCTTGTTTGGTTTAATTAGAGTATTAAATAAATATTGCGGTTTTTTTTGCCATTGTTTCTATATCTGAATCGGTTCAATTTTTATTTTTTTAAACTTTTTTTTTTTCAATAATTAATATTATTGATTATTATTTATTATTATTATTATTTTATTATTATTATTTTATTTTCTTTGATTTCTGGCGTTTACACATTTCTTTCCGGGTCCCGCCCAGGGACCTAAGGTTAGAAATGGCGTCATGACATTTTCCACTGAAAAAAAAAAAAATTACATAGATAAAGCCCTTCGTAAAGTCTGGGCTGTACTTGTCAGAACAATTTTTTGTATCTCCTTGAGGCATGGACTTCCAGGAATCCCTTTAATTAGTCTACTGCAAACTTTTCCAACCAGTCCTAGGGCTCCAACTACAACAGGGATTGTTGATGTTCCCATATGCCACATTTTCGAGATTTCTATTTCAAGGTCCTTGTATTTTGACAACTTTTTGAATATCTTCAAAGATACATTGCAGTCAGCAGGGACTGCCATATCAATAAGGAGGCACCATTTTTTTGTTTGTGGTCTTTAATAACAATATCTGGCTGGTCAATTTGATTGTTCTGTCAGTGTGTATTGTGTAGTCCCATAGAATTGTAACAGGTCCTATCTCCGTAACCGGGTCTGGGTGGTGTTCATACCAGTTTTTTCAGTTTCCTTCCGTAGAAGTTGCAGATTTTCCAGTGCAGATATTGGCCCACTCTGTCATGTCGGGTTTTATATTCAGTGGGTGCCAACACCGTGCAACCTGATACAAGATGATCAATCGTTTCTGGATATTTATCACAGAATCTGCATTTTGGGCTGACACAATATTTTAGTATATGTGCTTGATAATTCCTAGTTAACAAGCATTGGTCCTGCGCAGCAAGGATAAAACCTTCAGTTTCCGCTTTCAACCCTGCACTACGTAGCCACTGATGGGTACGGGTTTTTGTCTACGTCAGCTTGTTTGGTACGGGCAGAGTATTGGCCATGAAGCGGTTTATCTTGCCATCGTTTCTGTATCTGGTCTGTTCATTTGTCTTTGCATTTATTTTTTAAGTTTTTGCAGTTTTCGGTTATTATTTTAAATCTTACGCCCATTTGAAAATCCATTTTGAATTTGCATTTATGCCATTACGGATTTAAAGATTTTTACTACTTTCATGTTCCTTGACGCATACCATCATCCAGTCTTCTGTAGTTTCCAAATATCTTTGGAGGCCAATTGTTGTTTTTTGTAGGACAGTTCTAGTTGAACTAATCTCTTCCTCCTTCTGGATCTCAATATTTTATTATTATTATATATTATTATTATTATTTTTTTATTATTATTATGCCCAAATGTTAAGCTTCCTTTTTGTATCATGTCGCTTATCAAAATTATGGTCCAGATTAAGGCCATTAATTTTGAATTATCATTTACTTAATAGCATTACTTAGTATATTGATGTTCAATTTTTTAGTTCATTCATTTCAACATTTAATTATGTTGATGTGATAAGACAATATCTTCATTTTTCAAATTTTAATTTATTTATTATTATTACTTAAAAGAAACTTTTAAAGAGACATGATGCCATACAACTTTAAGAATATAATTATTTAAAAAAAATATGCAAGATGCTACTGAATAACAAAGGATATTTTAGAAAAAAAATATGTCGTTTTTTATTTAATAAATTTAATTTTTAATTTAAAATATTTATGATTATCAATTATTTTTAATACTTTTTATTTTAACAAAATCAATTTTTAAAGATGGAAATTTTTAGAGTTTATTTTTTCTTTTTTTTGACTTTAATAATTATTTAAATATAGAATTTTTTTATCAACATATTTACATTGTTTTATAGTTACAAAAATAAATATTTTTGAATTGTTAGTACAAAAATTAAGCCGTCAATTGACCGAGGGTTGAAAGGTGTCTGTAAATAAATAGAATTTCGAACTGAACACTTAATACAATTTTACGGGTTCTTATCCCTTTTTTTCCATTAAATATCCGTATTTGATTTTTTTAATAAATTTTCACTTAACATTTATATTCTGTTTCCATTGAAAAAATTTTGAGTACTATATGTTAAAATTTAAGGATACCGGTTTTCACAATCACTTTATGCCACATAAATTACATGTATTTTATAAATACCATTTAATAATAAAAAATAAAAAGTTTAAGACCAAAGAAAATATAAAAAACCATGATAAAATTTTAAAAACACGGGATGAAGACTGGATGGATTGTAAAAAAATTGGATGGAAGCAGCGTATTATGGAATGCTAATTTATTCATTTTGATGAAATCCATGCAGCATGTAATTGTTTTATAATCCTTATGAAATATGAAATTTACTTTAAATTTGTAAAAAAGACAAACAAATTATTAAATTATTTTTAATGAGCGAAAAGACTTTTATAAATATTTTTCGATATTTTATTTTTAGCTTCTTTAGATAATAAACTTTATTATTTCAATGAATCTTATAAAATTTTTAATATAATTAATAAAAAACTAATTACTATTTGTTGTATTTCCCTTTTTTTATTCAGAAATTTAATCTATTTATGGAGTCGATAAAAAAAATCTATAAATCATTATTCCCCCTATTCATGGATTTATATATATATATGGTCTATAAATTTTTTGTTTTTTATCAAGGTTCTTAATAAGATCCATAGACGGATATGCAATGTAATTTGGCCCTGATTTTTTCTCGTCTGTTTTACAATCACAGACGTTAATCATTTTATTTCTGTCTTTTTTTGCAAATGTTTTTCATGAATAAATCTCCGATAGCTGCTTTCGCTGGTTCCCAGACTTGTGAATTCAAAAACGTCCTACTTGGCTGGCATCTCGCTCTCAAATTTTCATTGTCGAAACTGTTTTAAATAAAAAATTCTCTTAAACTCCAATAAAATGTCTCGCAATCTTTCATTTGTGGAATCCTCAGTTTTTTCCTTTTTCCTGATAGCTATAAAATTTCCAACTATTTTAATGTATTTTAATGTCAATCGACGTCTCCAAATTTTATTGATCTATCCAACATTTTTTCTTCATCCTTTCCTTTATCACTTATTATTTTAGAGGAAACCTGTTTGTAAAAATTTGCGTGCTAAAAGAATACCAATCTTGCTTTGATAATGAAAAAAAAAAAAAAAGAAAAAAAAGAAAAAGAAAACATTAAAAAAAGTTAATTAATTATAACATTTATATTTTAAAAACATAATTAAAAAAAATTCTCGTTTTATTTAACACGCTATTTAAAACAAAATTTCTTCTTTTTTTGACATTCAAGACAAAGGTTGTCGAATCAAAAAAACCAATCTATACTTGTTTTCTTTTTCATTTAAAATATTCTTTTCTTTTTTTTTTATATTTGTTGAAATTCCAAACATTTTGTTTGATTGTATTTTTCGATTACAGAAACCAAAGAATTCAATTTGGTAAGATAATGTCTGCTAATCAACACTTGAAATAATGTCAAAAGAAAAATATCAGAAATTTGAGAAATGGGAATTTAAATATAAAATGAGAATCAATTTAAAGTTTTGAAATGATTAAGGATAAAAAAATAATGGAAAGGTTAAATTATGATAAATTTGTAATAAAATAACAGTTATATTTAATATCTTTAAAATTTTTTTTTCTTAAAATTTAGATATGCGTTTATTAAAACAGCTATAAAATGAATCTTTTAAAAATTGCGTTTCATAGGTCAATTTTTCGAGGATTTGGGACTACTTTTGAGAGAAACATATTGACAATTTGCTTAACAAACATTCGGCCAATTGGCGACCCCATAAGGATGTCAAATACAATCATAATTGCCCCAACAATACAAAAAAATGAAAAATAAAATAATGCATTAAAAAAAAAAAAATTAGAATAATATTATTTTATATTTATTGAATTTTCTATTTTTAATATTGAGTAGGAAAGTAATATTTCTATAATGAGATTGAAATAATTTTTACAATCATATAGGGTTTGATTATATAAAAAATTTTTGATTGCGTAAAATTGTCAAGTAGAATCATTTTCCTACACTTTCAAACAATTTTAGAGGTGCGTATTATGGACAGCTACGGAAAATACAAAAAAAAAGGTAATATGTTCTTTTAGACCATTAAAGTCAAAAATGACTATTCACCACAAATATACGACAATTTGACATAACATTGGGCCATTTATACCCCAAAGGATGTCAAATACAATCATATGTACCTAACAATACTTACAAATTAAAAAAAAATAAAATTATCATAAAATCTAAATTAGAATAATATTATTCTATGTTAAAAATATGTTTTTATTTTTAATAAGAGTAGGAAATGCTATATATATATAAATGAAATATAAAAATGGTACAATATATGGGTTTGAAACCAAAACAAAACGTATTTATAAAAAAAAATAACCATAAATAAAAGATCAAACTTTCAGCACAATTTTATGGGTTCGTATTATGAATATAAAATTATTTTTTTTTAAAGGCATTTAAGATTTTATTTTAACAAGCTAGCAAAGATGAAATATAAATCTATTTAAAAATCAAGATTTTTTTCTTAGGAATCCTGAGATAAATCACAGTAAATTCCACATATTCGGCAGGATATATATATTTTTCCGATAAAATTCAAAATTTTTTAAATATTTTTTTTTATTTTTTGTTTTTTTTTTTAAATTTCAAATTTTGATAAATATTAAATTATATATTAAAAAAAAAGAAACATTACAACTGAAATTTTAGATAAAAAAGATTTCAGAAAAAGAAAAACATGGTATTAAGAAAACACCGAAGAAAAAATATTATGGAAAAGAATTTCAAAAAATGTGATAAAAATAAAGGATTATTCTAAAAAAAGAATGTTTTTTTTAAATAAAAAAATAAATATAAAAAAAAGAAGATAAATTTTTGGAAATTTGAAAATAAATGATTACAAGAATTAAAGATAGACGCAAATAATAATCTGAAATTGCATTTATTTTTTTGAAGATCTAAGTTGATTGGTTAGCAAATAAAGGAACAGTTCCACAAGCGAGAAGTTTTTGAATAACAGTAATGTTAAGATGTATATAAAGCCTGATTATTATGAGGTAGGTGTTAAAGAATGAGTAACAGTTTATGCGGATAGGTGAGGAAGATAACAATTAACCCTATCTTTGATCAGGTTATGGTTGTAGTGTTCGGGGAAGCAATTTTTTGGGTGTCGAGTTTCCATAAATTTTCAAGTAGAAAGTTACAGAATAAAAGGCATTTAACGAAAATTTGGATGTACAATTATAATAATACCCAGGACGTGGATGTAGTCTTTTTTGGGGTTAACTATTTAAATTTATCCTTGGAATTTAAAAATTGGTGTTCAGAAATGAGATCCAAAAGATTTTTTGTGTAATTCTTGCTGTAAGCAAAGTCTTGCAGAAAATTAATTCAAATTGTCTTTTATTGCATTGAAAAAAAACTATATAAATGTTAACCTTTTTAAAGGTTTTATAAAAAAAAGCCAAATTTCCTACATCTAGCAGTTGATTCAATATAATCGTGCCTATTCATGTCAGCAGAGAACGTTAGGCTGAGAATGCGCAATGGGAGGTTAACATCAGTCATACTGATGGAAAGGAAACAAAAAGACGTTCTCGCAGACGATTATATAAAGAAGTTTTGTTTTGGAATCGTTAAAATAAAAAAAAATAAAATATTTCTTGCCCCAGTTAACGATAGATTGTAGGTGTTTTCTGAAATCACTTGCCAGTTTGAACTTGTCGAACAGATCAGACTCATCACTTAGAATTGATGACATATGAAGAAAAAAAAAAAGAACAATGTTAGTCAAAAAAGGGCTTTCGGTTTCCTGCATTAAAAACTTCTAAACTCCTAATTGCGCAAATATAAAACCCTTTTTAAAAATAATTCCCTCGGATTCTTATTTTTTTTGAAATTCTTATCCTAGTCTTTTTCAAATATCCAAAACAGTCGTTCGTTCTTGGTATGGCGATAAACTACATCCGCGTCCTGGGTATGACGATAAACTATTTCCGCGTCCTGGGTGTGACGATAAACTACATCCGCGTCCAGCGTAAGACGATAAACTACATCCGCGTCCTGGGTATGACAATAAACTACATCCGTGTCCTGGGTATGACAATAAACTACATCCGTGTCCTGGGTGTGATTATAAACTACATCGCGTCCAGCGTAAGACGATAAACTACATCCGTGTCCTGGGTATGACAATAAACTACATCCGTGTCCTGGGTGTGATTATAAACTACATCCCCGTCCAGCGTAAGACGATAAACTACATCCGCGTCCTGGGTATGACGATAAACTACGTCCAACAGCAATGCCTCTGATCAGGAGGTTTTGAGGAGCATGAAACCACCTCTTTTTGGTGTTCCCAGGTCCACCCCTGAAATACGTTTTTGAAAAATACCTGTTAGGGTCCCAACTATGGGCAAATAGTTAAACCAAAAAACTGAAAAAAAAGCTTTCAAAAATTTTTTAAAAATAGGTTTTAATACCAGAAATAAAAAGGAAAAAAAATTATTACCAGCAATAAATTTTTGAAAAAAAAATAATATTACCAGCTAATAATTTTTGAAAAAAAAATAAATATACGTTTTTGAAACCAGCTATACGTTTTTGAAAAAAAAAAATATTACCAGCTATATTTTTTGAAAAAAAAATTATTACCAGCTATACATTTTTTGAAAAAAAATATTAACAGAAATAGATTTTGATAACAAAAAAAAATATTACCAAAAAAAAAAAAAGTTGTCGGCATTAAATGACCCATTGAGGTTGATATGCCGTAAAACAAAAACCAAACCAAACGAAAACCATATCATATTCTTATAATTACCTAAGAAATATAGTATAAATTTCACCAATGTTTTTACTAACAATAAAAAACAAACATATAAAATAGTTCTCGATTCTTTAAATAGTATATTTGGGTCAATTTTCTGGGGGATTAAAAATCCTTAATTTCTTTTTTTGAAAGAGAAGGAAATCAAAAATTATTGGCAATGAATTTTGGACAATCATCCTCACAGATTTATAAACTTAATGAAACAGAAATGTGGTTCTATGCTTTAAGAATACCATTGGAGCGAAATTGTGAAAACTTTAATTTTTTATGAAGGAAAAGTAAATTTTTTTTTTGTGTGACATTAAAAATACTAGTAAAAAAAAAACAGTTGAGCCTTATTAGATGTCTTTTATAATGCAGGAAAGAAGGTTTAGAAATGTTGTAAAAAGATGCTAAACATTATTGAAAAATCATGTGAAGAGAAAAATAAACGATAATCTTTTGTAAATATATGGAAGAACAGCGTCTGGGAGAGAGAACAAAAAGACAAAAAATATTAACAGCTACGAAGGATCAAGAAAATTTCTGAAAAATAAAGAGCCATTGGTCGTCAACGACCTGAAGGGACACGGCACTTAGAAAAGAAGAAGAAGAAGAAGAAGAAGATACGTTTGATTAAAAGACTCCAAGAGAATACAATGCAATACTGCTGACAGCAAGAATAACACAAAACAATTTTGGATCTCTACTTCAATCGCCATATTCTTCTGACCTTCCATCAACCGATTATTATTTCTTCGATCGTAGCTAAGCACTTTGACGAGGAACGCTTTCTCAAATAAAAACCAGATTCAAGAGTTCGCAGAGCTGCCTGATAAGTAGCAACAATTCATTGCATATAATGGTTATTATATACGTATAGATAGTTCTCATTGTACTGTATTTTTTTTTTTGTTTTTCCGCTGTATAAATTTGGATATATCTCATCTTTAGTTAATGTTCTTTACAGATGAAGAGGAGACTACAAAACACTATAGATGGAGCATGTAAGCAACAAAGAAATTTTAAAGAAATGAAAACAAGACGATAACTTATACTTAGAATAAAAAAGAGCTGAAATTTCTGGGAGGAAAGAGGGCTTGGAAAATTTAACACTCACAGGGTATATCGACGACAAGAGAGTAACCTACCTGACGAATTTGTGTAAATGGATAACAGAACATGAACTGGATAGAATAGTAAAAAAACAAAGGCTTAGAAGCTGTGGAGAGCCATGTTCACATTACAAAGGAGCTCTTGTAAATGACTTGAAAAACAGTGAATGGAAGGAATAATTAAAAAAAAGACAAACACTGCTAACAGTCACACAGGACAGAAAGTTGTGAAGGACCATGATTATCCATGTTCTGTGTTTCTTTAGAAGAAAAATGCTGTTCAGTTATGATGAGTTGTTTTCATTGAACCTGACTAAATCTACGGACCAGAAATGGAAAAAACTTTAATTGCTTTTGACACCAAATTCAATAATAATTTATATATGTTTATCATTTTTTAATCATTTTCACCCCAAGCAAGGCGATAAATTTTATTTAAAAAAAAAGGGTTACTAAGCGTGAAAAAAACCTCAGAAGAGGAAAATAAAAAAGAACATTATTCAAGGAGACAGAAGAAAATAAATACATTGCTTTTTACATTTTTTGAATTTAAAGTTCCACGAGAAAGAAATACGAGATTTGAAACAAAAGTAACAGGGAAGTTTTGGATTCGATCAATTTTAACAGAAAAAATTATGGGACCTATCTGTTTTAATCTAGTACTGCAAATTTTTCATTTTCGTGGCCCTACAAAGTGAGGAATGGAATCAGAACATTTTTACCATGAAAATATTTATATAAAAATGAAATGGTTATACGTTAGGACGGTCAAAGAAAGTAAATCATCCGATATAAATAAAGGTGAACTGATAATGTTCCAAATGTTATTCTTTGGATTATGTCAGGAATAAATTTTTTAAGTAGCAGCAAACTAGATAGGTAACAACATTCGATGCATGGATGAATGGTAAAGATTTCTAAATTTAAAATATCAATTTTAGCGGGAAAAATGAAAAAAAAAAAACATGGTAGCAATAAGTTTAACTTCCTTTGACTTTATAACATCAGCAATACAATATCTTGGAAAATAAAAAATTGAAATATTTTAACAACCTATTTCTTGTTTTTTTTTTTAACATGTAGATTGATGGTCATAAGAAAAATTAGATGCTAATTTGGTTTTTTTCGAGTCGATCAAAAGGAGACAGAATTAAATAGTTTTTTTATTTACACCCTGGTGCAAATTAATTAAAACAACCGCTTTAATTTTTTTTCTTTGAAAATACGGTCAGTTTTAGAACCTATTATTTTGAAAATGCATTGTAATTAATTTTTTTTTTTTTTAATTTCATTTGCAGTTGATTTGCAGTAAAAATATGAATCTATTTTCGAGGTGTATGATGAAATTATTTTTGGACTTGAAAAATATTTTGTCATAAATGATTGCATTTTTTTTATCACGCCCAGACACTATTTTCTCGATTTGTCGATTAGTTGTCCTACGACCATTGTTTGTGATGGACGTTACTCCAAGGAAAAAAAATTTTAACGCTGCACGAACACACTGGCAAGAGAAACCAGTGAGCAAAAATCATTTACTATCGACTGGCATCGGAAACTCTGATTTAAATCCAATCGAGAATCTGTGGTCAATCTGCAAGGAACGTCTTCATGGAATGGACATACGAAGTATTAACATGTGCACTGGGTCATGTTTTATTGGAAAATACGAAAAAAAAAGTAAATAATAATGGAATTATCCGTTTTGTTTAAAGTAATTTGCATAAGTGTGCATTTGGGCGATCAGTAAATGTTTAGTTTGAGGTTTACTTGTTAGCTTAAATTTTGATATGTCATGTTTACTGTATGTTTGGGCAATGTGATTAATATTCACAATTGCTTTGACTTGGAGGTTTATGGAGAAAAACAGATGTTTTTTTTTAGGTAAAGTGGATGTGAAAATGGTATAATGGTTAGATTTTCGAAACGAAAAATCGCTGAGGTCGATTTCTGGTTTAGTGAAAAAAGATTCAATTTCGCAGAAATAACATTGAAAAAAAATGTAAAAAAAAAAAAAAAAATTCCTGGCTATGGGTTAAATAGTAGGACTGACGGGACTCTCTATCCGTAAAGAAAGCCAACTGCATTCAAAAACTGTTGAAGCCTGGTTCGCTCTGTGGGTGTTGAAGAAATTCAGACGAATAGATGGAGTAGATGGACAGGCTCGGAAACAAATAACCATTCTGACGATGAGAAATCACAATGATTTGCAGTGGGACTTTAAGTCGAAACCTCTCTGATAATGATGCCATTTAAAGTAATCGTTTCTTTAATCACCACGCTCATTTAATGGGGTGCTGAATATTTGTTTGTCATATCAAAAAGGGAATTCAGAAGACAGGAGTAAATAGTTGTATCATTAGCATAGATGCCGAGTTGAGAAATGATGACATCAGGAATTAAATATTTCAAGTGAGAAACTGGAAATAACTTAATAGTTACATTTTTTCTATTATTATCAATTTATGCATTATTTCGTCATATTAAATGAATTTTCAAAAATAAACCTTTTTTTTTATTAATTCGAGAGCATTGTTTTGTTTTGTTTTGTTTTTAAATCTCTCCGGTTATTTAAAGACTAATAATTATTTCACTGAATTAGTCAGAGCAACGGACGGCGAGAAAGAATTAATTGAGTAATTCTTTTTCATTTTTTTTTTTTTAATTTTCTGTAGAAGAAAATTTCAATCATTCTTATAATGCCTGGTATCTTATTGACAGGATACGAGTATTTATATGTGCCTGATGTAAAGGCGTTGCTAATGATTTAGATGTCTCAAATAATTTTTACTGGAAAAATGTATCTCAAATGTGGTAAAAAGCTTTGTCACAGTTAAGAGGAAATTCTTTTTTGTTAACCATAAAATTTTGATTTTAACGTAAAAAATAATAACATCTATATAAGAATTCATTTTTTTGTGATGTGAATCGTCTGAAATTTTAAAGGAAAGAAAGTGGAATGATCTTTGTTCGTTTTTGATTTGACTGTTTGGAATATTAAATTAAAATGTCTTTTTTGACATAGCTGCCAACCAAAGTTAGAGAGTCTTGTCTAAGGTTCTGCCAGTTCACTATAGTGGAAGAAGCGGTCGATTCATGTCTTTCCAAAGGCATTTGTGCAATAATGCATGGACTAAAGGGAATCAACGTACCCAGGTTTGGTTTGTTTTTTAAATACGGCACATCAAACCTCAATGGGTCATTGAATGCCGACAGTTTTTTTTTTTTTGGTAATATTTTGTTTTGTCAAAAAACTTTTTTCATTTTATTTTTTAATATTTTTTTTGGTTCAAAAATGTATAGTTGTTAATAATATTTTTTCAAAAAAATGTATAGCTGGTAATATTATTTTTTTCAAAACGTATAGATGGTAATATTTTTTTTCAAAAATGTATAGCTGGTAATATTATTTTTTCAAAAACGTATAGCTGGTATAAAATATTTTTTTTTCAAAAAACGTATAGCTGGTAATATTTTTTTTCAAAAATGTATAGCTGGTAATATTATTTTTTTCAAAAACGTATAGCTGGTAATATTATTTTTTTAAAAAACGTATAGCAACAATATTATTTTTCAAAAAAAACAAACAAAAAAAATTATAGCTGGTAATATTTTTTCAAAAACTTACAGCTGGCAACATTATTTTTTCAGAAACGTATTATCAGAGGCCTTCCTGTTGGACGTAGTTTACCGTCATACCCAGGAAGCGGGTGTAGTTTATCGTCACACCCAGGACGAGATCTGGCTTTGGGGATGCTGCTGGACGTAGTTTATAGTCATACCCAGTACTCGGATGTAGCTTATCGTCATACCCAGGAAGCGGGTGTAGTTTATCGTCATAACCAGGACGCGAGTGTAGTTTATCACCATACACAGGATGCGGATGTAGTTTATCGTCATACCCACGACGTGGATATAGTCTGGGTGTCAACTATTTACCCATAGCTGGGACCCTAACAGGTGCTACCACCCGGGTCAAGTTGGACCTGGGAACACCACCAATTAAGAGGTGCTTTCACGCTCCTCAAAACCTCCTGATCAGAGGCCTTGATGTTGTGTGTAGTTTATCGTCTTACACTAGACTCTACATCCGCGTCCAGGGTAAGACGATAAACTACCAGGTCCACCCTAACTCGGGGCGGTAGCATCTGTTAGGGTCCCAGTATGGGAAAATAGTTAACCTCCGAAACTGGGTTCAAGACACTATAAAAGTGTAAAAATAGGATTTAATACCAGAAATACTTTGTAAAAAAATATTTCCAGCAATAAATTTGTGAAAAAAATATATATTGCCAGCAATAAGTTTGTGGAAAAAAAATATTAGTAGCTATACATTTTTGAGTAAAAAAATATTACCAGCAATAGTTTTTTGAAAAAAAAAATATTACCAGCAACACATTTTTGAAAAAAAATTATTACCAGCAACATATTTTCGATAAAAAATTATTACCAGCAACACATTTTTGGAAAAAAAATTATTACAAGCAATACATTTTTTTAAAAAAAATTATTACCAGCAACACATTTACGAAAAAATATTATTACCAACAACACATTTTTAGAATTTTTTTTTTATTATAACAAATTTAAAAAAAAAATTATTACCAGTAATACATTTTTGAAGGAAAAATATTACCAGAAATAAATTTATGACAAAATAAAATATTATTTTCCATAAAAAATTTTGTCGTATAGAAATTTATTAATTATTTATTATTTATTAATTATTTATATATAAACTTCATTATTTACTTTATATTATGTAAATAAGCATTTCAAAAGTATACAGTATGCGTTTTAATTTTAATATTATTTTTCTCTTTGTCTAATGACTTTGTGGACATGTATCAGCCATTTCCTTATGACGAAAAGATTCGGCCTTCATTGACCGAACAGCCTGTGCTGCAGTCAGTTGATATAAATAAAATCATTCTCTTAAAACTTCCTAACTTTTGGTCTGAAGTCGTGTGGAATGTCAACATCTTGATTACCCTATTACTTTTTTTATGCTACGTGTTACTATCTATGTCAGTTGTTGCTGCATCGAAAGTATACAAGCGATGTGGTTTCTGTTATTTGGTACAGTTCTTTGTTTCTGATTCTGTAGTGCCAGCATCATTGCCTGTTGTGACGATAAAAAGATTCGAAAAAATTTCCTCTTCAAAGACATTTAGGCTAGATGATGGCTATATATTCTGTCTGATTCTCTGCGATAAAGCGTTATCATTACGTTATCCACAGCTGGACTAATTTCGAGTTTCCAGGTTAATATTTTTTTCAGTATCTTACGGTGTTGGATATAAAACTGAGAGAACAACCTTTCTAGTCCTCAATTTCCTTATCCTCTTTTCTCGAATATATATATATATATATATATATATATATATATATATATATATATATATATATAATCTATACCAGATTTTCTAATGACTGATCCATACAATGAAGTTTTTAAATTGATTAATATATTAATTCCAGATTCTGAATTTTTAAGTTGAATCCACTGTTTTGTCATCAGTACTTTCATTCTTGACCTAGATTATGGTTTCTGTTTTAAAAAGGTTTTTCCAATGTGCTTTCTGTTTCTTGTAACATTTACTACAGAATGTTGACCTTATATTCAAGATTTTTGTACCAACTCTAAATACCTATGTCGTCAGCATTTCTAAAAATTCTTCTTGCCAGTATACTGTAATCTGCAAGAAAAGAGAAAAACAAAAGTAGGCTTTTTTCTATTATAAAAGTTTGCTATAAATACATAGACAGCACTCTATTTATATGAATTTATACATACTAGAGTAATTTATTTTATTTAGTCCAAAAGTATTGAGAACTTTCATTATCAGCATCAGATTTTGATGAATTTATTAATAACAATTTAAAAACATATCAATAGATTATGTGAATAACGCTGAAATTGGAAGCTTGGAAGTAACAGTAATGTTATTCTGCATTCGCAATTGAATACATGGTAGATAGTACTCCGGTTTTGTGCATATACATGTGGACACGATTACTAGATTATCTTGCATGTTTTTGTTTTTATTTTTAAAAATACAGTTTAATACTCTGAAATTTTAGGATATTTATATATATGGTTATCAAAATTTCTCTAATGTTAAGTTATTTTGAAAAATTGTCAATAAAAAAACGCATTTGGATGAAGTCACTACCATTTGTTAGGATGTGTGTATTGTTAGTAATTTATATAAAATATATTTCTGGTACGTTTACTATATAAAAAAAAACTACCAGTACATAGTTTGGAATTGTTTTAAAACCAGTTTGGTGGGTATTCTTTTCTATCTAACAGATATTAAATCCTATCACCACGGGTTAAGGTTGAACCTGGGAACAACAGCAATTAAGACGTGGTTCGAGGCTTCTCAAAACCACCAATCTCCCAACCAGAGGCCTTGCTGCCGGATGTAATTTATCGTCACTCCGCATCACATCGTCATTGTGCTAATCGAGCAAATTCCTTTATTTCATCTCCCTCTTCTGTCTAGTTTTCTCTTAGTGGGTTAATCTATTGGACACCGATCAAACAACATTTTGCTCCATCTTTTATCCTTTCTTCTTGGTATATACCCTACCCAACCGCCTCCATCTTTATTGTTTAATCACGTCTATACTATCTCTTATATTGGAATCTTCTGTGATCCATGTTAACCTCCTTCTACCACCTAAAGTTAATCATAGCTTTTCACTTTCCATTGATCTGTGCGTATATTTATGTTTCTTTTTCACTGTAAATTGATTAGTCATTTTACGTTTTAAGCACGCTGCCATGCGGTTTCAAAACACTTTCCAACTTATCGCCGTTTCATTTTCATGATCTTTCTTTAATTTTATCACCGGCCTTAAATAGTTATATTCCTGGGCCTCTTCCAGATCTTCATCCGTAACAGAAAATTAGGGAATGTATACATAGCGCATCGGTTATTTGTACAAAAGACTGAAACAGCTGAATCGATAACGAATTTTTATACAGTTAAATGTATGAAAGCACATCATGCAGTACACCGTTTGGTTAATATTCTCTCTGGCATATGAAATACACTATTATACTTTTGACTCCCTATGACACACCAGGACATTTTTCTCGCCGGAGTCAATCATTCAAATCTACAAATCAACCATTCGCCCTTGCATGGAGTATTGCTGCCATATATGGTCTGGAGCCCATTCTAATTGTCTCAAGGTCCTTGATAAAATCCAAAGACGGATATGCAATGTAATTGGCGTCTGCAGCCTCTCTCTCACAGACGTGCCGTTTCCTTTCTCTGTCTTTTTTTACAAATACTTTCACGGTAACTGCTCCGATGAGCTGCTTTCGCTGGTTCCCAGACTTCATGAATTTAAGCGTTCTACTAGGCTGGCATCTCGCTCTCACCCTTTCACTGTCGAAACTGTTAAATGTAACCGTCTCTTCTACTCCAATAGCTTCATGTCTCGCACCTCTCGCCTGTGGAACTCCCTCCCCTTTTCCTGTTTCCCTGATAGCTATAATCTCCAACTATTCAAATGTAATGTCAATCGACGTCTCCAGATGCCTTGATCTATCCCCTATCCTTCTCTTCATCCTTTCCTCCATCACTCCTATTTGCTCTCGCTCCAACTCTCTGTAACTCCTTGCGTGCTAGTGGCTTCCCGCCTTGCTTGTGGTTGAATGCTTAAAAAAAATATTATTCTATAGCAATATTGTATATGAATTTTAAAAGTATTTTAATGCATCTTATATGTCTAAGTACAAACTAATTTCTATGTCCTTCATGACGTAGGGGATCATAGCACTATGCCATTTCCTATCACTTTCAACTCTTAGTAACGTTCATCTGTCTACTACCCTCCTCTTAGTTATGTCACCCAGTACACAAGCTCGTCAAGTAAGTAGAAGAGTCATTCTCATTCACTTCATATTCCATTAATAAATGCTCCACTTGGACAGCTTCTCCCCAAGACCTTCTGCTTTGTTGAACAGACCCCCTCTTCAAGTCTAGGAATGACTGTTGGTTGACTGAATCGTTTTCTTCGGCTCACCAGCTCTTTGCAGATTATTTGAAGCCAGAAAAAATTTTAGAATCTAAGAATTTAAAAAAAAATAATAATGGTTTAGTGATACGAGTATTACTAATTAACCCATAGCTGGAGGAGAACAGGTAATTCATATTTGCGCGTGAGTGAATATATAACGAACCCTCGGATCTTCAGTTAACAATTCCGAGCCCTTATATTTTACACCACCCGCACATCCAAATCTACAGCATATTTATATCACATTCTAGGTACTCTGATATCTACATACAGTATATATATATATATATATATATATATATATATATATGAATGAAATGGACAAAGTCCGACAATTATTTTAGACATTTTTATATTTATACTTTCTTTTTTTATACATACAAATATTTAAGTAAAAGCTCTGTTTATAATAAACGGTATTAAACAACATTTATCGGCCTGGATGTCCGAGAAATTTTCATAGAAAATATTTGTCCCCCGACAGGAATCGAACCCGTATCCTATACGGAACCGTCATATAGTCTGACGTGCCTTTAACCGATTGGGCCACAGAGAAGGTCGATTTTACTGTCTTTAAACTACAATCTTCCATGATTCTCTCACGTACATTCATATCTGCTGATGGCGTATCCAAATGTAAACAAATGACGTCACACATTATGAAATGGACAAAGTCCGACAATTATATATATATATATAGATATATATAGATATATATCACCCATCTAAGTACTATGAACAGGCTCTGCGTTGCTTAATTTCGGTGATCGTACGGGAACCGTTGTCTCAACGTGATATGGCCGTTAGTTTTCAAGTCTAGGGTTAACTGTTATATTTCATGCACGGTCCTATGAACTTTACTTATTGCCTTTTCTCCTGCTCATACAACTGAACACAATTAATCTCTACCATGATTGGCTGTTAGGCCTATTATTTGTTAAACATTAAAAAAAGACATATGTTGCTTCACAGTTTAGGTATATTTGTCCGTATCACAGAATAGATTTTGAAATCAATCGCAGCTTTTCAGCTACGAAAACATTGAAATGACAGCCACAGGTTTTTATCTCTTTCCAAGCTTTATGGCGTATGGAGGATTAAGCTTTTTGAATTAAAAAGAATTATTTTCTTGAAGAGAAGCTGTTATCAAGATTGTATTTAATTCAATGTCGAGGCCTAGAGTGCTATTTAAATTATATATACATGTCTAGAGTGCTGTTTAAATTATATGATACAGCGAAACAAGTTGTCTGTGGATGACAATATCTATGCTCCTGAAAAGTTATTTAGGTTGAGCTCTCTGACGAAGAAGTGTGAGTTTGTAAACAGTGACTATTACTTCTACTAATGCAATACTCTTCGATAAAAAAACGAAAAAATTTTCTTATAAACTTAGGAAGGCCCATGGATTAAACTGGCGTGTTTAACTAAAAATAAATGCGGCTTAAACTCCGTCATCAATTTGTGCTTGAACTTTGGGTAGATTCTCCAACTAACGCCAATTCAAAATCAAATCAAAAAATTTAGATTTTCGTAAACATTTTTTTTGATGAGCTGTAATACAGTGAAACATATGAATTTTATATATATATATATATATATATATATATATATATATATATATATATATATATGAGTAAGAAGATCCAAATTACAGATATATAAACAATAGAACAATGTCCTTAAGAAGCTGTGTTCCTGACCAACCCAAATTTGTAAATAATTATAATGGATATACAATTACATGCCTAAAAAAAGCCTCGTTACAATCCCTGAAACTGCTCAATTAGCTCTCATTTGAATGTTAAAATGAAAAACCAAACTCTATTTTTTATTATAATCGGTGATAAAAAAATAAATATATTATCATCCACATGTTAAAATTTTAAAAATGTTGAAACAATATCAATAATTTTTTTAAAAAGCCAACACTCATTAATATCAATTATGAACACGGTACAAGAAGATGACCGTGTTTTAATTCTTCTAATTTCTATAACTCTGGTTTGCATACATAAAACAATGCATATATTCAGTTATTCTTTAAAATAAAATTCATTTTTTAGTTAATTTTTCCTGAAAGCTCTTAAAAAAAATTCGGACAATTTTACATAATTAATGGGATATAAAAAAATATATTCAACGAAATAAATTTATTAAAATGATTATGAATTTTTTTTTTTTAATAATTATTATTATTTCATTTGTATCATGACATGGCTAATCTATAACTCTCTCTCTCTCACACACACACACACACACACACACACACACACACACAACACACATATATATATATATATATATATATATATATATATATATATATATTAAAAATTAATTTTTTAATTCGACATATGAGGGGGAAGCAGACAGATCAGTTCCTAGAAACCAACAGTCCGGACAACAGTACATGAATTTGATTATAGTGGTGATAGTTTCGTGAAATTCAGCTCTAATAGCTTTTTGAAGGCAAAAACAGAGACCTGGTGCACTGCAAATGAGGATCCCCAAACGACCCTCCGATCAGGTTTTAAAGAAAAAAAAATCTAAAAATTTATGGTTGCCATCCAAGGCTAAAGGAAAAAAAAGTCTGTAAAATTTACGAATAGCTTTTTTATTTAAGAAGAGGTTCACACATTAATAAAATTATTTGGTGTTAATGTGTGAATCTAATGAATTCAACTAGGATTTTCGAACTCGGCTCTCCGATTCCTCAATTTAAATACCGTTCAAAATATTATATATATATATATATATATATATATATATATATATATATATATATATATATATATATACGTATATATATATATATATATATATATATATATATATATATATAATGTGTGTGTGTGTGTGTGTGTGTGTGTGTGTGTTTTGTTAGTCATAAATATTTATGTGTTATTTGTTAATAAAAATTACTGTTTTGTTTCCGTTATTTAATAAAAAATTTATTTTCCGGTTATAAAAATGCGTTAAAATAATCATACGCTCTGGAATAATCATTTAGAAAATGTCGTTGAAGGTAACTTTTTTTTTTTCATAATAAATATTATTTAAAAATTACTTGTTTAATTATGCACCAAACACACACACACACACACACACATATATATATATATATATATATATATATATATATATATATATATATATTATCAATTTAAAAAATTATTTAAATAGATTAAAAAAACGATAACTAGAAGTAAACTTATATTTTAAAATAAAACTTTATTGTTTTAATGTACTTTCTATGAATATTTTTCTAATCAACTATTTCATAGAAAATCCACAAAATTTTAATCAAATTTAAATCACTAACAAACATCAAATTAAATTATTTGTAGATAGTCTAGAGACATTCAAATTTCTATCAAACATTATAATCTTTATGAACCCCCAAAATAACACTTTCAAAGTAAAACAAAATAACAGCGTCTGTTTCTAGCCATTTTTTTTTTTGACAAAGAAAATAAGTGACATGTTCTTCTCTCTTAACTTCCTTCTCTCTTTTTCTCTGTATGGGTTTTTTCTTCTCTACCCCTTCGATATCAATATATAACTTCCGTTAAGTTAACCGTTTAAATGTGTCAATGTCTGCTAACTCACTCATGTCTTCTCTCTCCCCCCTCCCCTCACTTCGTTAATTTACATATGTTTAATACGGCCCGTCAAAATGTGTAAATTTTTTTTTCATTTTTGTTTGGAAGTAAAGTCTGATGATCCGCAGTCCTTTTTAAAAGGGCTGTGGTGAAATAATTTATTACATGGAACCTTAAAGTGGTCTGTTTTTATTTAAATTATATATATATATATATATATATATATATATATTATATATATATATATATTAAATCCGACATAACTATTTTTTATTTTTTATTTACTTTGTTTACTTGTTATTTTTTTATGGATGCTCATATTCGAGTAGACACTGTTTTTAAACAGTATGTTTTATCCAACTACATCCTTCTTTTTTATGTGCCATGTCCTTTCAGAACATAGGTGATCATGGCTCTCCACTTCTCCCTATACCTTGTAGCTCTAAATAAGTTTTGTCCTTCTGTCACCTCCCCCAGACCACGTTCTGTTATCCACCTGCTCAAGCTCGTCAGGTATGTCATGCGTTGCATTCCCTCGTCTCTCTTTCCTTCTACTCAACCCGTGTGTATCAGATTTTCCAGGCCTTCTGTCCTCATTATGCGTCCCAGAAATTTCAGCTGCCTCTTTTTGACGTTAAGTATAAGACTTTACCTTATTTGGAACCTAACTAAAACCTCATCGTTGCTCACACGCTCAATCCATGATATCCTCAGCATCCTTCTGTAGAACCACATCGCCGTCGCCTCGAGTCTCTTCTTCATCTTTGGGGAAATCGTCCAATATTCACTGCCGTAAAGAAGGACAAATGTCACGTAACGTGTCCTTGATGTTTAATGTCACTTATCACACTTATCAGTTATAGACCAAGGACACATGGCACAGTGGATAAAGTCGTTGGTTAGATCCAGTGACAAGACCCAAAGAGTGTGAGTTCCATACCTGGTTAAGGCAGTGGAGAACTTTCAGAGGGGAATTAACAGGAGATAACTAATAACTGACATCCATTAAACATGGCACGTGGAACTACAACAGTCTACACCAGTGAGCGAAATAAAGAGTTCAGTTCGACATTCCAGCCACCTGAAGAAGGACGGCCGAAACATTGTAATTAATATGGCGACAAAGATGAGGATAATAGTTCGAATAATGTAAATAGTACGTGATACCTGTCCTCCTTTACGGCAGCGAAGATGAAGAAAAGACTCGGTGATATGGTCCTACAGAAGGATGCTAAGGACCGAAGATGTGGTAAATGACGAGGTTTTGGAGAGGATGCAAACAAAAAGAAAAACTCATACTTAACAACAGGAAGAGTCAGCTGAAATTTCTGGGACATGTAATGAGAAAGAAAGGCTTGGAAAATCTGACACTCACAGGGCGAATAGACGGAACGAGGGACAAGTATAAAAACAACGTGTGACATAGCTAGCGGGTTTAAGCAAGTGAATGACAGAACGTGGTCTGGGAGAAGAAGCAAAGGGACAAAACTTATTGAGAATTACAAAGGATAGGAGGAAGTGAAGAGCTGTGATCGCCTACGTCCTGAAGGGACACGGCACATAAAAGAAGAACAGTCATCCACCGGTCTGGATATTTGACAGTTGTTAATAAACAGAATGTCCCCTTTAGTAGGGTTCCAGCCTGTTTTCCGTTTATAAACGGAAATCTACCGTATAGCCCTCTGTCTTTTTAGACAACTCACGTCCGGACTTTTACCGCAAAGCAAGTCTATTAATCCTTAAACGAGATGCATATATATTTAATAATGCAGTTAGTCTACTGGAATCTTTTCCAACCAGTCCTAGGGCTCCAACTACAACAGGAATTGTTGATGTTCCCATGTGTCACATTTTTGAGATTTCTATTTCAAGTTCCTTGTATTTCGACAGTTTTTTGAAGATCTTCAAAGATACATTGCAGTCTGCAGGGACTGCCATATCCATAAGGAGGCACTTTTTTTTGTTTGTGGTCTTTAATAACAATATCTGGGTGGTTGGCTTTGATTGTTCTGTCAGTGTGTATTGTGTAGTCCCATAGAATTGTAACAGGTCCTATCTCCGTAACCGGGTCTGGGTGGTGTTCATACCATTTTCTTTCAGTTTCCTTCCCGTAGAAGTTGCAGGTTTTCCACTGCGGATATTGGCCCACTCTGTCATGCCGGGTTTTATATTCATTGGGTGCCAATATCGTGCAACCTGAGACAAGATGATCAATTGTTTCTGGATATTCATCACAGAATCAGCATTTTGGGCTAACACAATATTTTTATTTATATTTATTATATATTTATTATTATTATTATTATTAGTAGTAGTAGTAGTAGTAGTATTGTCGCATAAAATTCTCTCGTGTGATGCTCGTAGGTTTATTTTCATAAATGGTTTTATGCAATTTTTTTCTCTTATTGGTATTCTACCAAATATTAAGTGTACTCTTAAGTTTTCCTCGAGCTTGTTTTAATCTTCTCTCTTTATTACCTTTACTCATAAAGAAAGAAACTAAAAAAAAAATAGATATCTACTTCGTTCCTTAACCAACAGATAAGCGAGTATGTTGTTCATAAAGACTTCACAAAGAAACCCTGGCTGATCGCTGATAACTGAGGTTCAGTTATCGTTTCACGAGACCGTAATGAAAATTACGTCCGTTCTTCGGCTCTTGTTGCTAAGGTTTTACTCATGGATAAACGTTTTTTTTTTGTTTTTTTTGTTTTTTTTACCTTATTTTATTTTGAAGAGATTTCGACTTTTTGGATAGTCTGAATAGAGTTCTTCTTTACCAGATATTAAATCTTTGCTATCTTGCTGTGTCTAGCAAAAATAACTTACATTAGAAAATGTCAACTTTGTTCTAAACCTTTTTTCTTTTCTTCTTTTTTTGTTGTAAATACGTTGAAATTATTGAGTCTTCAGATCAGTATTAAGTGGGAATTTTCACTACAAATCAAGTGACAGCATATCTCCATTATCCTCCAGCACCTTCCTCAGTATTCTATCGGAATTTACAAATGTGATCACCTGGACGGTTATGATTTGCAAAAATTGCGAAAATAATTATGTTTGATTAAACCTAGTGCATTAAAGTAGTGATTCATGAATTTTATGATTTAATAATTCTGAGTTCAATACTTAACTAGTACAGACGGAAAGAAAATGGATTTTTTACGATTTATCAACCCTTTGCAGGTTATTTAAAGCCTAAAAATATTTTTCAGATTGTAAGATTATCTTTCTTTTTATATATACCAATGATTTACTGATACAAGTTTTACCAATTAACCCATACATGGGAGAGGTGGATTCATGCCTTTCTCAATAGTATTTGCGCGTAAGTGAAATATAACGAACCCGACTGGAATTGGAACACGGCTCTCTAAATCCAAGACATCACCCGCACATCCACGCTTACAGCATCTAGTATTCCCAAGCGGTTACTCATCTAGGTACTGACTAAGCTCGATGTTCCTTAACTTGGCTCATTGTACGAGAACCAATGTTTCAACGTGATATGGCCGGAAACCTAGAAAGAGGAGAAACAGGGAGAGCAATTGCCTAACAGTACTAAATTAAAACAGAACACGGTCGGAGAAATGAAAGCCATCAACCCACCAATACAAGTATTAAAGAGTTAATTTCCTGAGGAAGGTCGGAGAGCACAACGACCTAATTGATGTGATTACAACAACAACACAAATGATGACAATAGTTTGAATGCAAATAATACAACCAGAACCGCTACTTTGCGGAACAAGCTCCCAAGATGATACTTCCCCGATATCTGTGAAGAGGTTTCGAGTGGCTGCTAGGCATTGTATTTGGTAAACAACATTAAAAAAAAAAAAGATTTAGCGTTTCAACATTATATGGAAATATATGCAAATCAGTCACTTGTGGGGTATGCGTGATACACGCTTAGGCGATCATGTATGTATCTTTCGATAAAAAATCTGCCTCGTCAGTGACTGACGAGGCAGATTTTTTCCTGCAGTAGGTTGCCATTTCATTCTGCGGTAGACCAGTTGCCATCCAAGTCTGTCCTGTTATTTACCCATAGCTGGAGGGAGAAGAGGATTCATAGCTTTCCCAAGTGTATTAGCACGTAATTGGACGTGACAGGAATTCGAACTCGGCTCTCTGATTCTTCAATCCGAGCCTCTATCCATTACATTACATTACACCACAATGTCTCTTCAAATCACGTTGCTTAAATTATTCTTTTATTGATTGATTTGAGCGGTAAAAAATACACCTTTATGCAAATTAATTAAAACAACCGCTTTAATATGCTTTCTTTTACCATACGGCCAGTTTTACACCCATTGGAGTGACAGGGTGCAATCGATTTCTATTTTTTCCTCAGATTAGGTCATTTGCAGTGGCATGCAGTAATATGAATTTATTTTCGAGATCTGTTAGGAAATTTGTTTGGCCTTGAAAAATATTGCGTCATCCCTGATTGCATCAGATTTTCATCACGCCCAGACATTATTGTCTCGACTGTCGATTAGTTGTCCTACGGCCATTGTCTACGATAGACATCACTCCAAGGAAGCTTACGAAAATTGTAACACTGCACGAACACACTGGCAGGCCTTAGCAGATCAAAGTACGATAGACTGTCCCGAAAATTCTCCTGACTTAAATCCAATCGAGAATACATGTGTCGTGGGTCATGTTTCATTGGGAAAACACGAAAAATTAAATAATAAAGGACTTTTTCGTTTGATTCAATTAATTTGCACAAGGGTGCATATATATATATATATATATAAAAATATATATATATATATATATATATATTACAATTTTTTGAGGGGGGATTCTTCTGAAGGCTTGATCTAATTCCCCGTCCTTCTTGCTCCCACTCTCTGTAACCTGTTGTGTGCTAGTGTCACTCCCGCCTTGCATGGGGTGAAATGCTTTAAAAAAAATCACACTAAATAAGCTGCATAAATAGCTGAATAGAAACACTGGAATATAGTAAGTTCATATTGGTTTGTATTTTTTTTAAAAATCTATGGTTTCATTTCATAACATTTAAATATATATCCTTTTAAAATTTTGCTAAATGCGCCGTTAATATTTTTATTTGCTTCTGGGGGTGCCGTTGCTTAATAAGTTTGAGAAACACTGCTCTAAAGGTTATATTTAGGAGGTATACGTGTTTCATTAAACATCCCATGTTTTCTTTTACACAGTGTAAATCTATGTCTATCATAATATTAACCCAAACCGTGTATCCACTAAATATCGTATAGTAATTGTGATTGTTCCTTAGTTCGTTAGCTAGCACGTACATTACGCCTTGCCAATTCCTCATAAATAATGTAATATTCCGTTTTGATCAAAAGGAAAAACGGAAAAGACATAAGATGCTGCTTGCTTTCAATGACAGAAAGAAAGAAAGAAGAATTTTTTCAATTTCAGATCTTTTAATTTGTACCCCCTTACTTCTTTAAATAACGACCTGCGTTCGTATTGATGATTTTCAAAGTAGTATTTTGATAAAGTTGTTTACCGAGTATTTTATCATCGTGGAACTCATAAGGAACTTATTTAATCATTATGTCCTGGGTATGACGATAAACTACATCTGCGTCCTGGGTAAGACGATAAACTACGTCCAGCAGCAAGGCCTCTGATCAGGAGGTTTTGAGGAGCGTGGAACCACCTCTTTATTACTGGGGTTCCCAGGTCCACCCTGACACGGGGTGGTAACACCAGTTAGGGTCCCAGCTATGAGCAAATAGTTAACACCCAAACTAGGGTCAAAACACTATGAAAGTGTAAAAATAGGTTTTCATACTTTTTTTTTTTAAATTATTACCAGAAATACATTATTACCAGCAATGCATTTTTTTAAAAAAATACTACCAGCTATAATTTTTTTTAGCAGCAATAGATTTTTGAAAAAAAAAAAATATTAGCAGCAATATATTTTTGATGGAAAAAATATTCCCACAAATAGATTTTTGAAGAGAAAAAAATATTGTGATTTTCAAAGCGTAGGTTAGATGTGACACAAGACCGAAAATATGGGGCACCCAGTGAGGATCGAACTTACTAGTCAGTCGTAATTGTTCTAGCGAAACAAGATTGCTAACCATTAAACCGCCTCGAAGTCAAAGAGAAAAAAAATATTACCAGAAATCCATTTTTGGAAAAAAGAATATTAGCAGCAATAAAAAATTTTGTCGACATTGAATAACCTATTGAGTTTGATATACCGTAAAACAAATCAAGCCAAACCAGACCTGGGGTGGTAGCACCTGTTAGGGTTCAAACTATGAGCAAATAGTTAACTCGTAAACTGGAGTCAAAACACGATGAAAGTGTAAAAATAGGTTTTAGTATCAGCCATAAATTTTTTGAGGAAAAATTATTACCAGTAATATATTATTACCAGCAATACATTCTTGAAGAAAAATATTACCAGCAATAAATTATTACCAGTAATACATCTTTTTGAAGAAAAAATATTACCAGCAATACATTATTACCAGTAATACATTTTTGAAGAAAAAATATTACCAGCAATACATTTTTTAAGAAAAAAAATATTACCAGCAATGCATTTTTGAAGAAAAAATATTACCAGTAATACATTTTTGAAGAAAAAATTATTACCAGCAATACATTTTTGAAGAAAAATATTTTACCAGCAATACATTTTTGAAGAAAAAAATATTACAATTGAGATTGATATGCCGTAAAACAAAACAAACCGAACTATGATTCAATAGAATTTTCACGAAAAACGGTGAAACTTTCACGATTATTTCTAGTAACGTTTCATGTAATATCAAATAGTTTCAGATTATGTATAAAATCCATTACTTATTTTGAAACACACACATACTCATGCGTTCCAACATTATATGCAAATCGCATTTCTTAAATTACCCTCTGGTTGACGGCATGTAATGTCACGATTTTTTAATAAAAGTTTGGCAGCACAAGAATGCGCAACACGCAGTAAGAAATATGTCAGCCATTTTGGGAATATGGCTTCTTTTCCACCATTGCAAAATGATATGCAGCAGGGACCGTAACGCATTTTTGAGCAACGATGAGGTGAAAATTTATCCAAATATTTTATGAAGGATAGTCAATAGGGAGATTTGATAAAACTCTTGCAAGAGAACGTCTTACGCTCAATGAATTCATCACGAACACCATTGTACGCGTCTACAAAGAAAAAATACGTGCACTTTTAACTCTCACGCTCCGAATAAAAACATGTTTGAATATAGTGATGCAT
This sequence comes from Acanthosepion pharaonis, assembly GCA_903632075.3. Taxonomy (NCBI): domain Eukaryota; kingdom Metazoa; phylum Mollusca; class Cephalopoda; order Sepiida; family Sepiidae; genus Acanthosepion; species Acanthosepion pharaonis. The sequence continues at coordinate 99,329 of CAHIKZ030002203.1, forward strand.
AAGCACCGACTTAAGAGAAGGAAACAAATTATTTGCTCTGGAGCTCTAAATGTGTGGCTGTGGAGCTTTCTCCGAACGTGGATTCTACATCCTTGTTAGCAATAAAGGAACTCCTTTGCTTCTTCTTGGGTAGGTATCTCTATATCTGTCCGTGAGTCGTTTTTTCCCCAGATGTGCGCATATTAGGTTCAGATGAGTCACCTACGTGTCTACATGTAGAGGACAGCTGCTGACATCGGGTGATGGGTGGATAAGCACCTGGTGGTGAGGAGGTCATCTCTCAGCTGAACCCGCCGATTCACCTAACTTCTCTGAAGGACACTGAGTGCAAAGTCTATTTTAGAATCATAAGAAGTGTATCACATTGTACACTATGGACGATACCTGAAAGAAATTAATACTTTCTTGGTCAGAGATCAATCGTCTATCTATACACGAAGGTTACCATATATTAATGCTTTCTTACTCAAAGTGTACCTATACACGAAAGCTATAATGAATTATTGGTTTCTTAGTCAGAGATAAGGTGTCGACCTATACAAGATAACTATGATAAATTATTTATTTATTAGAGATCAAGAGTCTGACTATACATGTGGCCAAGAATAAATTACTGATTTTTTTCGAGATTTATAGTCGACCTATACACGGGACCTATGATAAATTATTGGTTTCATCGTCCTGGATCAAGAGTCGATGTATACATAATGCCAATAACAAATTACTGATTTCTCAGAGATCAAGAGTCGATCTATACACGAAACTTATGATAAATTACTGATATTTTAATGCTCATGAGTCCTCTTAATAAAACGCTGTCGCCATCCATTACAAATGAAAACACGAGATCTCTCATGTGTAACATTAAATATTATCCAACACTTGTCCTTCGTGTAACGTGGATTCTACTTTCTCGCAATGATGTATGAGACATTCCTTCTGTCATACAACACAACCCCTCCCAAGAGATCTTGTCATGGATAATTCTCTGATTCTAGTATCCTGTTACTATGCCAAAATATGCGCGGAGGGGTAGTGAGCACTTTTAATTAACCGCTATTAACTTGGGAAATTCAATGAAACCGTCAGGCGAGTACTCGGCAATCTATTAGGTACCTATATTGTGATCCCTCATGAACCCGAAGTCTTAAGCACTTGCTTACATATCAGAATTTTTTTCTGAAGTGCATATGAGGCTGGATAAAAAATGCATTTACTTCCCCAAGATGCATTTACAATACACTTGCTTTTCGTGTCTTCCCCGTTCTTTTTGCTTCTTCTTCCTTCTTCACATATATTTAGATGTTTTGTGGACACTGACAGGTAGATAGTTTGTGCATATTTACAGATAGATATTTTGTGGATATTTACAGGCCGATATTTTTGTGAACATTTACAGGTAGATAGTTTGTGGATATTTACAGGTAGACATTTTCTGGATATTTACAGGTAGATATTTTGTGGACATGATATTTACAGGTAGATATTTTTGTGGATTTTTACAGGTAGATATTTTGTGGACATTTTCAGGTAGATAGTTTGTGGATATTTACAGGTAGATTTTTTGTGGACATTTACAGGCAGATTTTTTGTGGACATTTACAGGCAGATAGGGTGTGGATATTTACAGGTAGACATTTGTGGACATATAGAGGTAGATATTTTTGTAGATATTTTTGTAGATATTTACCGGTAGATATTTTGTGGACAGTTACAGGTAGATATTTATCGGTAGATATTTTGTGGATATTTTCAGGTAGATATTTTGTGGACATTTACAGGTAGATAGATAATTTTCTCTGTGGCGTTGGATATTTGATTAATTATAAAGAAAATCATCATATGTGCCGTGTTCGGATTTAGTAGGTGGGACTTTATGTCTGATACTTGAATATGCTTGCTTTTAATTTTGAATTAGTTTATAGTTTCATCTCTTTCTGTACAATAATGGCAAAATTCGCTGTTTTCCTGGTTTTCTTTTCTTATCTGTTTTAATTATGTGTCTCATTGTAAATTTTCATGTTTTTGGAATTTTTTTTTTGTTTTTATTTTTTTGTTTATTTTATTTTTGTTTTATTTTATTCGTAAGTTTTTTTTTTATATATAAATCATCTGAATTACAAACGAAATGTCACTTTGCATGAGATAAGTCCTCTGTTTACGAACTCTATCTTGCTTTTACAAGGTGATTTCGTCCAGTCTTAATAAATTCACAACGTTGTAATAACATTCTTCACCATCACCAGAGTGAGGTCACAGCAAAATTTAGAAATCTTTGACTTCACTCCATAATCTATGTTACCTCGTTTGCGGTCATAGCCATGTCTTCCTTATGTGTTGCATTAAAGATATCAATGAATGCATGGGACAATATTAGTTCAAATTCAAGGGGAATGACTATTAAAACATCACCGTCCCCAAATCTATAGACTAATCATACAGATGCATGCTAGGATTTCTTCGTAACCAATGAAAATGGAGAACTCGGTTTCACCCGCCATATTTTCGTTCTTTCTTTTCTTGAAGTTAGAATGATGCAATTACTTTGACTGTATCACTTTTGCGTGTAAACCCAATTATTCGTTAACTTTTTGCTTTATTACTGTTGTCTTGCTTACTTATGACTATATATATATATATTGATGCACGTTTTATTAAATAATATAGACATGTTTTGTCTATTTATTTTATCTAAATTCTTTTCATATCGTCTGATAAGCTTAATAACATTACCGTTAAAAGAAGAAAGAAAGAAGATAACAATATTGATCCATATTTTTTAATCCTTTCTAAGGTTTCGGCTTACATAAGCCATTATCAAAGATGACAATCACATTACAATATATTAAGCAATACACGGACAAAACAATAATGATAGTCTGTGTATGTTTACATGGAAGATTTCCAAGTAACGACAAACTCGTGTATACGAGACGCTGAAGAAGCATGCATCAATGAAGAAATGCTGCCTAAATACACAAAATTTAAATTATATATATATATATATATATATATATATATATTGTTTACTTAGTGATATTTTGCCCCATTCTTTCTCCTTCCTTTTCTTATTGTTTATTGAGAACTTTGTCTATTCCGTTTATTGAGCATCTTTGTTAATTATTCTTAACCATTGTTAGTTACTCTACAGACATATATTCCAGCTATTTCTGGGTAAAACTATGCATTATTCTGTAAATTAACCAGGCCATGAAGCTTAATATAATATTTATTATTATTATTATTATTATTATTATTATTATTATTAGCGGGAACATGCAAAAAGTCCATTGTATTTCTTTATTTTCTCCCATATTTAAAGAAGTAAGTGAGTACAAATAAAAAGTTTCAAAACTGACAAGGTTTTGCATTTCAGCGATGCAGACGTTAAACGTGTTGTAGCGTTATCAACTCCTCTCTCTTGCCTTTCTTTCTTTCTTTCTTTCTTTCTTTCTTTCTTGCTTGCTTGCTTGCTTTCATTATGTGCTTTCTTTTTCTCGCTAAAGCCAAATAGCGTCTCTGGTATATCTTTTTCTTACGTCTTACAAAACGGAATGGTCCATTATTTATCTGAGGTAATTCCAGCTCATTTAAATAACTGAGTACTCTCCAAAAGACTTGTTTTTATACCTACAAAATTTCTAGCAAAACATATTTACAGCATCTTTATCTAATTCTTAATATACGAAAGAGTGTTGGAAAAGTTCATCGCCCGGCCAACTTCGTAAAATCTGACTAAATATCATTTTTTAAAGGGTTTTGGGACCGAAACATTTCATTGCCTGCCGTATGCATATATTAATCTTTTGAGCCCTTGAACAGGGGGAGAGAAAAATTAAGTCAAATACCCAGCCACTAGTTGAACAGTGGGTAAACACTTGTAACTATTTTTATACCTACTACAAAAACATTACATACCAATTATTTGCGAATTTTGACTCAGGAGCTCAGGCAGAAAGGTTAAAATTTTTCAGGAACGCAGTTCTCAAAGGGTTACGACAGCTTAATTAAAAATCTTGTTTCTTTACAGAGTAAATCGTAGTTTTACAAAAGACCTCAGCAGTTACGTTCGTTCCAGTCCTGATGATGGAACACTGTAGCAATGGCAAGCGTTACTTCTCTCTTTTTTATTGACCGAATCTCGATCACCAGGTCGTCGATAATTCATTATTATCTGTCGATACACTGTAATTATAAAATCTCAACGTACATCAGAAAGAAATATGCATCAGGAAATCTTATCAGAATGAATTATATTATTTAAAAATAAAAACCCTTATTTGTATCGGATATTATCACATTTCCCTTAACGATGACTTAAAAGAAATTAATTTGAAATAGCATTGACTACTGCACATTACCGTAGCTATTAACAGTAGCCATTTGGTCGTAACATTTTTTAGCGGGTGGGGGATGCTTAATTCAAAGTAAAATCTTTTGTTCTTCAGGTATTCTTTCGAAACGTTCTTGGAAGTCTTTGTCAAAAGGCTTTCTTCGCTTTTCTAATTAAAATAGCTTTCCTTTTTTTTTTTTAGTTCCTTCGCAAATAAGAGAAATATCCACCAGAATGGATGGACGATGACAGCGGACATTTAAAATCGAAAAAAAATTAATATTTAAATTCATATTCATTATTATTATTATTATTATTATTGTTATTATTTCCAAATAATTTTGTTAAATCGTTATCAGGTCTTAATGATAATGACGTATTCAAACAATATTTTCCTTTATTTGTAGCTTAATTTAATCTTCTAGCTGTCACAGAGGTGAGTTGATTCTTACACACACACACGTACATATATATATATATATATATATATATATATATATATATATATATATATATATTGTGTGTGTTTATTTAGGCAGCATTTTTTTCGTTGATGCATGTTTCATTAAATAATATAGACAAGTTTTGTCTATTTATTTTATGTAAAAATCCATTCATATCGTCTGATAATTTGAATAACATTATGATCAAAAGACGAAAGAAAATCACCATATTGATACATATTTTTAATCCTATCTAAGCTTTTGACTTACATAATACATTATATATATATATATATATATATATATATATATATATATAGAACGAAGTCACAAGTCATCGAGGGTTTAAGTGTTCTAGTGTTGTTCGCATTGTTGATCATTCTAAATTTTCGCTTGAGGATGAAACAGGGCTTGATACTTTCATTCAATTTAATTTTAATAATTATATTGAAGTTTTTGGCTTTCGTTTTTGAAACATGAGAACTCTTATGTAGCGAAGGAATCATATTTTTTTAAAAAATAATTATAATTTAAGCTCTACTTCTGTATGGAGCACTGTTTTTTAAAATTATAAACAAAAATACTAAAGAACTCCGGATTATTTACCTAACGTATTCTTTCCTATTTTTCTACATATCTGCACACACGCACACACACACACACAAATATATATATATATATATATATATATATATATATATATATATATATATATTTCCGTAGACGAAACTTTACACGAACCTTCGTTGTCTGTATAAACATGAAAGTTACAAATCCTCGACGAATGGATGGATAGAACCTATTTATTCAAGGATGACAATCTATCTGGAATTTTTTCTCCCAATAAAAATACACATCTAAAGCAAAAAAAAAAAGAAAAAAAAAAAAGTAAAAACCACTGAAATTTAAAAAAAAAATATGACACCTGAGTTCGAATCCTATTGCAGGAGCTAAACGATGAATCAGTTGCCGTGATATGAAATAAAATTTAAAACGTAATATCATTGAAATATCAGAACGGTTTGAAATTCAGAATTTGATTGTTTAGAATTACAGGAATTATAGGTAAATATTTTAAAGGGAGAGTACCGATGCCGGTCATCCCATAAGTTATTTTTGTCTGTGAAATATGCTAAAGAAAGATGAGAATTACGATAACATATTGTGCAGTGAATGCAATTAGATATTATTTGAAAAAAAAATTCAAGCATCCATTGAGTGTTGGAGAGGATGGTTCATTCACGCCCTTCACATTTTTGCTGGACATGAAAACAAAAGACTAAATGTGTTTTCTTGGCCTTAATCCACGGTAATTCTATTGAGCAGAATCATCTTTATATAATCGAAAAATGAAAAATTTGAAAATAAACTCTGAACGTTTTAAAATTGTGCGTAATAGTTTGTTTTTTTTTTTAAATTCCATGAAGGCTGTTAAATTTGAAACAAACCAGATTTCAATGTGCTTGTAACGATATCTTTTCGACAACTAATATTCGACCAAGATTTCTTTTTAACAACGTTAATTGTTAAGTTTTCAGCCCAAACCATAATTTAAAAAAAGAAAAAAAAAAGCAACAACCTCAGCAGAAATAGGAATTCTCTTAAAGTGTAAGATGCCATCAACGATGATATGGACATTTTTATAGGAAGATTGTATTAGTTTCAGCCCACTACGCATTTCTTGTTATTTTGTGACGCCGTACCTGCATAAGAATTTCGGGTAAAAAAAAAAGAAAAAAAGAAGAGAGAGTGAGGAAAAGAGAGAGAGAGAGAAAGAGAGAAGAAAAGAGAGTGAGAAAGAGAGAGAGAGAGAAAGCGAATGAGAAATGCAGAGATAGGAAGTAAAGAGAAGGTAGTAAGACATCACTAGCTTCGGGTGTGAATATAGTTGGACATATGACAAAACAGATATTGACATTTATATATGTGCATGCGCCAGGTATTTGAGAACGCCTCGAAGGCGAGACATTACTGTTAAGAAGTCCCATATATATATATATATATATATATATATATATATATATATATATATATATATATATATATGTGTGTGTGTGTGTGTGTGTGTGTGTGTACACAGACAGATAGGGAGAGAGTGTGTTTGTGTTTGTGTGACCTGAAGTTCATATAAAGGCGTGAAACTGATAGTCACCATGTAGTGTTGATTCCTATGACTACACTACATCTTTCTCTCTGTCTCTCTTTGTTCCTCTCCTTACACACACACACACAAACACACACACACACATATATATATATATATATATATATATATATATATATATAGTTTTGGTTAAAGACCAGTAACAGGTCTTTCTTAAAGATTTTTCAATTTTTATCATTTTTTTTTCGATACTTCGATCCATTTTTTTGATTTTCTCGTGAAAGCTTAAACATAAATTGTCTAATTGTCTGAGTACTCTCGGCTTTCATAACCTATTATCAAGAGTTATTATTTCACGCATTTTCAGTTTTATCGTTTCTCAAATATAGCGTCTTCCCGCGTCATGTCTTTTTTTAAATACTTGCCTGTCAGCTCGTGCACCCCAGTGTTTTGTTGCGTTTTTTTATTTATTTATCTATGTTTCCTTTTTCAATAAGAAAATTTAACCAAGCTGCGAAGAAATGCAAAGTTGCTATTTCAAATACATGTCATATATATGTAGACATTTACACGTTTCCAAGCACGGTCGTACGCACACACACACACACACACACATATATATATATATATATATATATATAGTACAGAATGTATATGCGATTATACAAGAATTTCTCAATATTACAGAATCCATAAGACCTGAATACAGCTGCAATTATACAAATATTGCTCAATATTACGGAATCAGTAAGATCTGGAGACAGGAGTGTTTATACAAGAATTACTCAATATTACAGAATCCATACAACCGGGAGACAGAAGTGAAAATTGTTCAACAGTGACATATCCATAACAGACTGACAATTATATATTTTTAAAAAATTGTTTCACTCCTTAAGTATCAAGACACACCAAAACCGTTGCTCCATGTCTAATATTGCAGCTGAAATATTATTTTTAAGAAAAATCGTGTCGGTAAGACGGTCGGCCGCAACTAGAAGTTTCATCTGCGTTAGATGGGCTGCAAACGAATATTTCTAGATTATTTATTCTCTCTTAGCGAACCCAAGATGTCATATCGTGGATGGCCTGTATATACACATAGCCCATATACCATACATAATCTAATCAAAATGGTGTGTCAATCTAATCCGTGTGTCTGTGTGTGTGGGGGTACCCATCTGTTATACTGGAACACGCCTATTCTATTGTTAATACACTCTCCCACCTATAATAAGTAGGAGTAGTTGCAGTCGCTCAGAGAGTCGTCGCGGAGTTGGTCAGTCAGTCGATGTGGGACACTAAAATTATCAGTGACCACTACTAGATTACTCTGCGTCATTACTAATTATATCGTCCCTAACGTTTTGTACGTCGAACCTTTTTTAGGGCGGACTTAGTGAAATACAAGCCTCCATTGTGAAACTACTCTACAACACCATCATGCTTCCTTAGGCTTTTCGCCACCAGCATGTTAAGGACCTTGATTATTGTCGAGATTCCTTCAACATTTCATTTTAAAATAAACTCGCTATTTTCCTCATATTTGATATTTTTAAACATTCAAAATTTTATAGATTTAATTTTCCTTGAAAAATGAACTGATTTCATTTGAATAAATAATCAATTATTTTTTTAATCATTTCACCTGAAACAGGACAACTTGCCAAAACTTAAAACACTTATTCAGATAAAGTGTCAAACAATAACGACTATACTGAAAAAAAGGCCTAAAGGAAAGTCTACCTACTCTCGTTTTTGGTCTGTCTAGGCAATCTAGGCTTCGAGCACTTTAGTAAGCCTAGATTACCTAGACACAGTAAAAAACGCCTAATACCATAGAATCCTATGAAATGATGGTCCTAGTCGTAACCCGAGTTTCAAGTTCACACTTCTTCAGACGACTTGAATGACACATAGGCACAGACACACACACACACACACACACACACACACACATATATATATATATATATATATATATATAGTGAAACCTCGGTTCACGAATTTAATTCTTCCCTGAAGAATGTTAGTAACCCGAAGAGTTCGTAAATTGAAACTATTTTTCCAATAGGAAACAAATTAGAGGAAAAAAAAAGTCACATTACTATAAAATCGGATAAGAAATGCTTGGAACAACACACAAATATATACAACACAGCGGTCGACTCACAAAATAATTCCGTTCGGGTTAATTCGGTTCGGCGTGTTGTTTGAGAACCGAAGTTTTGTTCTATAACCGAAGTATTTTCATCTCAAATTTTCTGTTCGAAAAATGATTTGTTCGATATATGAGACGTTCAATAACCGAGGTTCTTCTGTATATCTATCTATATATATATATATATATATATATATATATATATATATATATATATATGTGTGTGTGTGTGTGTGTGTGTGTGTGTGTGTATTGATAAAATGGGAAAGAACCGTTAGATTGATAATCCGAAGTTCTGTAGTATCTTTGTTTATTTTTTTTAAAAAACATTGCTTGATACACAGTAGGACCTAGATTATAAATATTATTTAGAAATATGATTCCATCGCTACACAGGAATTGCCATGTTTCAAAAAAGTGAAGTTAAAAACTTCCAATTCAATAAATTAAACTACCTAGTTCTGTTTCATTTTCAAGCGAATTTAGGAATAACTTATTTGAAAATTTACGGAATTTTTATATATATATATATATATATATATATATATATATATATATATATATATATATATGGGGGGTTACTTTAGGATATTACACCGAAAAAACATGTCAAAATCGCTAAACAAATGCAGTCACGTTTTGAGTCGCATACAACGCATCTCATCAGGTGATTGTAAATTACTGGCGAGTGAATGATTTAATCAGATTTAAAAGCTAAATACAGAAAATTTTTTTTTGCGAAGAAACAAGAAAAAGAAGAGTGAGGTGATTATAAGGTTTATGGGCTTTCAAATAAAATGCCACGAACGTTGGAATTGTACTCTATTTCTTCCCATCTTATCTTGATATATATATATATATATATATATATATATATATATATATATGTGTGTGTGTATGTGTGTGTGTGTGTGTGTGTGTGTGTAAATATATATATATAGGTAATAAAATGTTTAGTAATCCATATGGATAATCCCAAGGAGGATGTAATCCAGATAGCTCAATGTCAAACCAGAGCAATTATTAATTTAATTTAATTAGAAAACAGACAACCTTAAGGGTTTATTAATTATATTTCATTTCCCCATTTATATTTTTTCAAGTGTTTAGCTTTTTACTAATTCATATCCTGTATTTTTTATGATGAATATATATATATATATATATATATATATATATATATATATATATATATATATATATATATATATATATATATATATATATATTAATTTAATTAATTATATTTTTTTTGATAAAAGGTAGGTGGGTTTTACCTGTTTCATTAGATCACATTTCCAAGAGTGAAAAAATGATATTAAATTTAAAAAGGGTGAAAAAAAATGGTTTAAAATTTAAACAACAATTTTCACACTTGGAAATATGATCAGATGAACCAGGTAAAAACCACCTACCTTAGGAAAAAAAATATAATTAATTAAATTGAATTAATATATATATATATATATATATATATATATACGTAGAGAGACATTTAGCCCACAAAAACAAAAAAAAATTGAGAATATTTAACATCGAAAACATAAAGAAAAATTCAGATATATATATATATATATATATATATATATATATATATATATATATATATATATATATCGATATTTGCATATATAATACATTTTTTTTACCAAATATACAATATCTTGAATATTGGGGAAAAATGCTTCATTTATGCTTATTTCATTAAATTATCTATAATTATTTCCCAGTCCTCTCACACAGACATTGTCCCCCAAAGAATTTAAAATTTGGGGAATGAAAGAAAAACTGAAAAATTAATCTTACAATGGACATTCCCACATTCTGATGTTTGCATAACTAAGTATAGAAACCACAACTAATGCATGGTTTAATAAAATTTTAGGTATATATATATATATATATATATATATATATATATATATATATATATATATATATTGTGTGTGTGTGCGTGCGTGTGTGTGTGTGTGTGTGCTTGTGTGCATGTGAGTGTGTGTCTAAAATACGTATGTATATGAATACATACTTATATGTGTGGGTGTGTGAATTTATATATATTATTCATATATTATATTTTATATGGTACTTATTGCAAAGCACTCAATATCAGTGATAGAGCTAAAATATTTAGTTGTATTGACCTAACTATATATATATATATATATATATATATATATATATATATATATATATATATATATATAACCATCACCACAATAATCAAATCATATGTGCAGATTGTCTGGCTGTCGGTTCCTAGAAACTGAGTGGCCTGACCCTCATACGTCTCCGATAGGGACGAGTCAATAGCCCGCGTTGCTCAAGTACGGGACAATCCACGATATATATATATATATATATATATATATATATATATATATATATATATTAAAATTAAATTGATAAAATACCAATGCGGAAATCACGTTTTCGACTTAATTTCTTCTCTCTCTCTCTCTCTCTCTCTCTCAGTGGTGAGCGCTAACAATTAACAGATGACATAAAATATTGAATGGAGGAACCCTCTCTATAAATATATATATAAACCCGTGTTCTTTTTTTTGTATGTATAAATATCTTTCAGGACGTAGGCGATCATGGCTCTCCACGTCCCTCTATCCCTTGAAGCTCTTAATAAGTTTAGTCCCACGTTCTGTCATCCACTTGCTCAAGGCTGCTAGGTATGTTATGCGTCATTTTCCCTTCTCTTTCTTTCCCTCTATTCGACCCGTGAGTATCAGATTCTCCAGACCCTCCCTCCTCATTATGTGTCCCAGATATTTCAGCTGCCTCTTCCTGGTGTTAACTATAAGCCTCTGCCTACTTTGCGTCCTTTCTAAGACCTCATCGTTGCTCACACGCTCGGTCCATGATATCCTTAGCATTCCTTTTGTAGAACCATACCTCCGTTGCCTCGAGTCTCTTTTTCATCTTTTTATGGAAATCGTCCAATATTCGCTGCCATACAGAAGGACAGATGTCACGTGGCAGGTCAGTATTCTTTTCTTTGTTACCAAAGAAATCCTCCTTGTCTCGTAATACTCTGTCCAGCTTTTGGAATGCGTCCTTGGCCATCCCAATACGTCTAAGGATCTCAGTGTCGCATTTACCGTCCTCTGTCAAAACGCTTCCAAGGTATTTAAACTTCCTCGTTTGCTTGATTCTAGTGTCCCCGACTTAATTTAAAAACACTGAAGTGTTCACCTAGAGGCGACAGGCTGTTTCATGCATGAAACAGCCTGTCGCCTCTAGGCGTTGGCTTCAATGTTCACTTATATAGGGTGACCCAAAAAAACGTGAATTTTTTAACAATCCAATAAAACCAAGAGTGATGGAAGAAAAATATTTTATTCATAGTAATTGAAACCTTAAAACATGCCATTTAAGAAACAATAATGGAATTTTCATTTTTTAAAAATTACGTCCTGTAGATGGCGTCCTCCTGTACGAATGCATTCTTGAAATCTGCTGTTGTGATTCCTCATTGACTGCTGCAACATCTGTTGGGATACTGTGAATTTCATCTTGAATTCTAAATGGCGAAATATTTACTTGCTCAAGGTCACTGTCTCGCAGTGTTGTCACTTTCTCATGTCTGGCAATACGCACTTCAAAAATTCCCGTTTTTTGGGGTCACCCTGTATATATATATTTCTAAAGAATTGATGTATTTTTATTTTTAAGCCGAGAGACTTTTTATTAAGTTAGTTTTAGTGTATACCCGTATTTGAGTAAAACACCGCATTTTTAAAACTTTTTTTTTCGTCTACCGGCTTATGCATTCGAGAAATCTTAATAAAATAAAGAGGATGGACATGGTATCTTTAAGTTTTCTCCAATGTTCAGGCGGGTAGATATAATAAAAAAAACTCTTCAAATACGGGTATCCACTAAAATAACTATTGAAATAATAATATTTTTTCATTTCACCCCAAGCAAAGCAATAAAGCCACTAAGACGCAAGGGGTTACTGAGTTTGAGATAATATGAAAGAAAAAAAATCACTATTAAGGACAGACAACAATAAAAGAAAAGGAAGACAGAAGATAATGATTGACATTGCATTTAAATTTTTGGTGATCAAAGTTGACTGGGAAGAGAGAGTTCCACAAGCGAGAAGTGCGAGAGAAGAAACTATTGACATAGAACCTACGGTTACATATAACCGATTCAAATATAAAATGATGAGACCTGACCGCCAATCTAGTGCTGCGTTTTAAATTTATAAAGTCAAGGTACCATAGAGGAAAGTTCATCAGAACAATTACCATGAAAGTATTTGTAGAAAATAAATGGCCGAGTCGTTAGAACGTTCGCTTTCTGACCATGAGACACAAGTTTGATTCTCATCATTGTCGATTTATCAGGAAGGTGAATGTTCGATCCCAGCATGCAGTTGGAAAGTGCCTGAAGACCATACCATGGATTGACCCAAGCCTTGTGAAATTGGATAGACGGAACCCTTGGATAGCCGTCCTTGGTTGTGCTAGCACGAAATCTCAAGTCATCGTGACCGAGCGTTTGAGCGTGCTAGCCTTGTTCAAATTGTTGATCACGCTAGATAACACGCTCTTTCCCAGAAACTGTAACTAAGTTCTGCTCAGGATAGTTGCAGTATAAATCACAGCTGGGCTCTGTGGCTGTTGAACAAACATAAATGTGCCTGAGCGGGAATATGCAGTAATGGATTAAATAGTCACCCTAGTAGACTGGCATCCTCGCACTGACACCATTTTTTTTCTTTTTTGCATTTATAGAAAAGGTACAGCTACGTCACGACTGTAGGGCAGGGACTGAATTCCAGATGCCAGATCAGTATCAATAGCATGGCACATTCTTCGTTGGATTTTATCAAGAATCTCTAAATATATAGCAGACGCACCAGACCATAAGTAGCACCAATTATTCAAAGCAAGGACGAATAATAATAATAATAATAATAATAATTTTAAAGGAACCCAACAAGTTCAAAATGGAGTTTCAAATGGGCGCAGAAATGCAAGTACAACACAATACACCGGTTGAAGCTGCAAAATACTTAAAAAAGAAAGCAAAAACAAATGCAACCGACCAGATACAGAAACAATGCCAAGATAAACCGCTCCATGGCCAATACTCTGCTCATACCAAACAAGCTGACGTAGACAAAACCCGTACTCACCAGTGGCTACGAAGTGTAGGGTTGAAAGCTGAAACTGAAGGTTTTATCCTTACTGCAAAGGACCGATGCTTGTTAACTAGAAATTATCAAGCACACATACTAAAATATTGTGTTAGCCCAAAATGCAGATTCTGTGATAAATATCCAGAAACGATTGATCATCTTGTATCAGGTTGCACGATATTGGCACCCACTGAATATGAAACCCGGCATGACAGAGTGGGCCAATATCTTCACTGGAAAATATGCGACTTCTACGGGAAGGAAACTGAAAAAAAATGGTATGAACACCACCCAGACCCGGTTACGGAGATAGGGCCAGTTACAATTCTATGGGACTACACAATACACACTGACAGAACAATCAAAGCCAACCTCCAGACATTGATATTACAGATCACAAAAAAAGAGTTCCTCCTTATTGATATGGCAATCCCTGCAGACTGCAATGTATCTTTGAAGATCTTCAAAAAGCTGTCGAAATACAAGGACCTTGAAATAGAAATCTCAAAAATGTGGCTCATGGGAACATCAATAACCCCTGTTGTAGTTGGAGCCCTCGGATTGTTTGGAAAAGATTCCAGTAGACTAATTGAAGGGATTCCTGGAAGCCCATACCTCAAAGAAATACAAAAAAAAAATTCTCCCAAGTACAGCCCACACTTTAGGGAGGGCTTTATCTATGTAAAATATTTTTATTTATTTATTTATTTATTGTCAGTGGAAAGTGTCATGATGCCATTTCTAACATTAGGTCTCTGGGCGGGACCCGGAAAGAAATGTGTAAATCAAAGGAAATAAAAATAATAATAATTTTTTGCAATTTTGCTTACTTTAATCTGACAATTTCGTTTATCACCAGAGTTACCCTTGTCTTTTCATTTAGGTCAGTAAAGATTCCTGCTATTTCCATGCAGGGTTTTGGTCTTTTCTGTTGTTCTAACCAGGTCTCCCTTAAAATTCCGTGGGTGTTTTCCTAACCCATCCCACACAAGTACCACAGACTCGCGCTCTCAGAAAGAGATAACCGCTTGGAAGGCAACCATATGCCAGAGCAAAGCACTATTCAGAAAATTATGCCGAAATAATTTTAATTCTGAGTTTGAAACCAGAGAAATTTATTGTATTCTTTCGCAGGCGCCAACGTTGCATCCTAAATTAATCTTTTTATGTGTGTGCGAGGGAATGTCGATTGGAAAGGCTGCAGAGTAGGAATAGAAAGAAAAGCGGATTGATGGGGGAAAACGAGTAGGGCTATGGAAAGATTTGATGTTGTCATTAAATTGAGAGTTACGTCAGCGTATATTTATCAATATTAGAGAATCTATCTATATGTCTATCGATTGATCGATCGATAACAATCTTACAGTTCATGCTTCCTATATGGAGATCTCAGTTCATCTATCTATCTATCTATCTATCTATCTAGATAGATAGATAGATAGATAGATAGATAGATAGATAGATAGATAGATCCATGGCTCTTATGAGCTTGCGTAATGAATTCTAGCAGTAGGAGCTGTGACACTTTTACAAGTCTGAAATCAGCGTTGAAAATTTTGCATTGTCAATAGTCCACCGACTCGATTCGATATTCAACCAGAGCCATGGATCTATACATCTGTTTTTATCTATCTATCTATCTATCTATCTATCTATCTATCTATCTATGTTCGTTTCTATCTATCTCATTCTTTTTATATCAAACCATCTCATTCTGTTTTTATCTATCTATCTATCTATCTATCTATCTATCTATCTATCTAATTCTGTTTCTTTCTTACTATCTATCCCGTTCTGGGTATGATGAACTACATCCGCGTCTTGGTTCGGACAATAAACTCCACCCAACGGGATCAGAAGGTTTTGAGGAGCGTGGAACCACCTCTTAATTGCTGGTGTTCCCAGGTCCATCCTGACCCGGGGTGGTAGCACCTGTTAGGGTCCCAGCTATGGGCAAATAGTTAACACCCAAACTTGTGTAAAAATTATTAACAGCAATAATTTTGAAGGAAAAATTATTATCAGCAATAATGAAAATTTACAGTGAAATATATACTGTTAGAGAGTGTAGATTTTGATCTAGTGTGAACAAAATATTACCAAGTAAGTAATTTAAAAAAAAAAACTTTTTACGAAAATAAAACCATTCAAGATTGTAAATTTCCTAAAAGAAGTTAGATTGTACTAAAAAATATGAGTAATTGAAAAATGGTTCAAATATATATGTATACATAAACACATTTTTTTTACCAAACTATGGCTATGAACCTATTTCAAAAATTTTGTTGGCAGCAATTGACTCACTGAGGTTGATATGCCATAGAACAAAATATTCAACCGAATTACTATCTATCTATCTATTTTAAGACATTTTTGTTTATATATTCTTTTTTATAGATACAAATATTTAAGTAAATGCTCTGTTTATAATAAACAGTATTAACGACATTTACCGGCCTGAATGTCCGAGAGATTTTCGTAGAAAATATTCGTCCTCCGACAGGAATCGAATGTGTATCCTATATACACTAGCCTGACGTGCCTTTAGCCGAATGGGCCACAGAGGATCGTTCGTCTAGAAAGGTCGATTTTACTGCTATCTATCTATTTAATTCTGTTCATATCTATCTACTTATCTACTTATCTCAGTCTGTTCTAGTCTATCTATCTACAGGGTGCGATCGGTAAATTGTCGCCATTTTATATTTTTAATTTCACGCATGCGCATGGTTTATTTTTTATTTTGTCGACTGCAGAGTAGAGTAAATCATTTGGGTACCGTGACTTACTGCTTGGGATTCGCACCGGAAGGTCCAATACGAACATTTCAGAGTTTTGTTCAATCTGAAGACAGTGCAGAGGATTCGGAAAGAGTTGGATGAATCGGCATCTCGGAAAATTCACTACGATCGTTCTGAGGAGAAAAGAACTCCCGAATTTGCTGGCTCAGACTCAACACGGAGGCCTATATCAAGAGCCTTGACGAGATAGTGCAGCCCTCTCCTAAGAGGGTGGCTACTTGAAGACCCTATGTATGACTGCACCATGCCACAAAATCTGGAGAACCGATTCATGGCTGGCAAACAATTTCTGCGGCCACATCAGCCCTTACATCTGGCCACCTAACTCCTTAGACTGCAACTCCTCCCTTGATTATCATGTGTGGGTCGCAGTTGAGCAAGAGACCAACAAAACTCCTTGTAACATCAAAGATGAACTGAAAGCAAGAATTATGACAGCATTCACTATTTCAAACAAGGAAACCGTTCCGAAGAGATGTAGAAGATTCCGAAATCACTGGAGGCCGTTATTGAATAAATACACTTTAGTATTTCAAGATATTTTTGTGTAATTTTGGTAAATATATCTGTTAAAATGTTATTCTTATTTACATTTTTGCGTAATTTAGACGACAATTTATCCATCGGACCATTTCTATCATCTATCTATCTATCTATCTATCTATCTATCTATATATATATATATATATATATATATATATATATATATACATATATCATAGGTAACAGAGGTAACAATTCTAATAATTATTAACAAAATGGTGAAATTTATCAATTTGATTTTATACCCTCTTATTATAAATAAAAAAAATTTCTATCAGCATGATATTAATTTCACTATATATATATTCAAAAATATATATATATATATATATATATATATATATATATATATATTCAAAAATTTCTATATTCGTAGGGATAGTGGAATTAATATCGCTGATCGAGCATACACCGTTATAAACACAGAGTGTATAAAAATAGGCTCTTAAATTTCACGTATTAAATAATAATCACACTATGTGTTGCCCCTCTTTGTGTGGGCTCGATATATAAGGTATTGGAAAGTTATGGGAAGTGGAGGAAGGGGTTGATTGATAAGTAAGGTCCCCAATCCTATAAAACAAGTTTTCGACCAGATAGAATAATAAACTGGTGTCATCATAAAATAAATTTATTTCTCTTCAAAAGTATTGATTTATAAGTCCCCCAGTCCCATAAAAAGAGTTTTAGACGAGATGGAATAATGAAAATCTTTTTCTCTTCAAATTTTCATCGGCTTGTTGCTAAATATGATCTTCAATGCTATAAAAAAAAATATGATCGTATAGAAAGTTGTACAAAAATGAAGTACAGTTATTTCTCTTCAAAATAACGCCTTCACTTTTCAACATTCTTATACAATTGATGTCATCCATTTCTCGAGAAGGCAGACGACACAACCATTTACTCCTGTCTCAATAGTAAATCCGGCATTGCTGACAAAGTTCAAGTGGCGGTTGGTCTCGAAAACGACCTCCAATCTGTGGTTGACTGGGACAGGAAATGGCTTGTAAACTTTAATGCCTCCAAAACGAAACTGCTATCATTTACCCACCATAGAGAAACCTCCCTGCCTCCTACTAGTATGGCTGATGCTCAACTCCACGAGAAAAAAATATTCAGTGCTACGGATTTTACAAACATTTTCATTTTGTCTATGAAGAAATTTCCCGGTATACGTTTGATCAATTTTCATACTACGGCTATACTCAAAGCAAAATAATGTTTTCCTTGTGAACAAAATATAAATAAACAACTACTTATATATAAACATCTAAAAAAAAAGAAAAAAAAAAACATAATTAATTTTCAGATTCAATTTCTTTTTCTGCTCAAAGATTAAATAAATAATAAAACATAACCTAAATCTATTTCAGGATGAGGAATTAGTAAATACTAAAATCTTCAAATACCCTGGTTTATAGATCAGTTATAACAAATTTCGTGTAGATGATATGTAAACTGAACATAGAATAGTCTACGCTAGGGTTAGTTTCGCCCAATACCGCAAATTGCTACAAAACGAAAAGAACTAGAATCATATACTTAAATAGCATAGTCAGATCGGGATTTTCATATTCGTCAAATTCGTTCAAAAATATCTAAACTCTCCACTGTATATAAACACTTTCTAAGATCAATGGTCAAAAATGCCTTCCAGCAAATGGTACATGTTGGTTTTAGCAATGACCATACTTCCTCGAAGTAGGTAGACTGGCGCTACACAATTACAAACTAAGAGCTGTACCATATAACTAAAGCTGCATCATTTGAGGTCTTTCAACAGCAACAATAAATAAAATCACATGTAAAATCGAATAGAAAATAATGACACATTCAAAATGTTGACATTCCACACTACTTAAAACAAAAGCTAGGAAGGAAACACACATAAATTCTGGGAAAAACGATGACAGTTACTGGACTTGAGAAACAGTATTCTTTCTGAAAAAATTGTTATAAGAGAAATATTTTATAAATAAGAAAGTAGAACTGGCAACTCAATCAATGAATGTTGAATGTTTCCTTATAAGGAAACGGTTAATGTTACGATTATCATTACCAATGTCCAACGGAAATGGCATTGAATTGACAGGGATAAATCCCCACAACCAGCTCTAAAATCTCTAAGGAATAATGGTAATATTGTGCGTTTGTATGCAGTAAAGCCACTAAGACACAAGGGGTTACTGGGTGTGAAAGAATTAGATAGCAGAAACATTACTTAGGAGGGAGAGCAATAGAAGAGTAACGAGGAGGACATGATAGTGAATGTTGGGAAACTTCCATAAGAATGAGGGAAAACCGAGGGACAACAGAAATATTGTTCTACAGAAGGGTGCTGAAAATTCCATGGACGGTGCAAGTAAGAGACAAGGAAATCTTAACCTCTTTCCCGCCAATTATTTTGTGTAAACCGTTT
This sequence comes from Acanthosepion pharaonis, assembly GCA_903632075.3. Lineage (NCBI taxonomy): Eukaryota > Metazoa > Mollusca > Cephalopoda > Sepiida > Sepiidae > Acanthosepion > Acanthosepion pharaonis. The sequence goes on from CAHIKZ030002203.1 coordinate 119,303, forward strand.
TATTTTCATACGAATCTTTATATTTGTTTTTAATATAGTAACTCATAAACTGAGACACGCCTTGAATTTTTTCTCCCCGGAATCGATCCTTCAAATCTACAAATCAACCATTCGCCCTTGCATGGAGTATTGCTGCCATATATGGTCTGGAGCCCCTTCTGTTCGCCTCGGGGTTCTTGATAACAGCCAGAGACGGATATGCAATGTAATTGGCCCTGATCTGGCATCTTATCTTCAGTCGCTCTCTCACAGACGTGCCGTCGCCTCTCTCTCTCTCTCTGTCTTTTTTACAAACACTTTCATGGTAACTGCTCCGATGAGCTGCTTTCGCTGGTTCGCAGGCTTCATGAATTCAAGCGTCCTACGAGGCTGGTATCCCGCTTTCACCCTTTCACTATTGAAACTGTTAAATGTAGCCGTCTCTTCTACTCCAATAGCTTCATGTCTTGCACTTCTCGCCTGTGGAACTCCCTTCCCTTTTCCTGTTTCCTTGATAGTTATAATCTCCAACTATTCAAATGTAATGTCAATCGACATCTCCAGTTGCCTTTATCTATCCACTATCCTTCTCCTCATCCTTTCCTCTATCACTCCTATCTGCTCTGGGCTCCAAATCCTCTGTAACCGCCTTGCTTGGGGTGAAATGCTTTAAAAAAAAAAAGTATCCGAGCGGTGGCTAACACCTCTACCAGACGTATGAGTTGACAACTGGACTCGTTTTAACTTCAGAAGGGCATAAAAAGAATCAAGATCGATGTATAAAGAAGTCTGTAGCTGGTTTCTGAAGGTTACATTTTGGACGTGTTTATTCGTCCGTGTCGATAAAAAGGTATATAAGCATCTACATCGGGGAGCTGGTTAAACGATATTTTTACGCGCAGTAGTTGGAACGAGTCTATAAGAGGTTGGTCGTAAAGCAAACTAGTCAATAGAAAAATGTTGTTTTCACCCGTGACAACGCAAGAGTGTAAAAAGAATAACACAGGAAAACAGTTTGGAACTCGGTTAGTTTGTTCTAGCCTACCAACTGTATTCACCTGATCTTACCCAAAACGATTATTACCTTTTCTCGATTGATGCAAAACGCTTTAATAAGGAGAACTTTCCCAAGTGAAAACAAGATTCAAAATTCATGGAAAACATTTTAACGTCAAAACCCGCGAATTTTACTGAAAGGATATCGAAGAGAAAAGTGGAAACAGGTCACAGCAAATAACGCTGGATCTATACCTACACACTTGTGCAAATTAATTGAAACAATTTTGTTATCACTTACATAAATAAGTTACGCAGTCCACATGTTAGTACTCGTATGTGCATTCCACGAAATCGTTCTTTGCAGATTGACCACAGATTCTCGATTGGATTTAAATCCAAGTTTCCAAGCCAGTCTATAGTACTTTGATTTGATCACCGGCAAGGCTTGTCTGTATGTTCGTGCAGCGTTACAATTTTTTGTACGCTTCCTTGGAGTAACGTCCATCGCAGACAATGGCCGTAGGACAACTAACCGACAGTCGAGATAATAGTGTCTTGGCGTGATAAAAAAAAATCTGATGCAATATTTCATCATACACCCCGAAAATAGATTCATATTACTGCACGCAACTGCAAATGACCTAATCTGATGAACAAGCAGAAATCGATTACAACATGTCAGTCCAAAACCTCAAAACCTCTATAGCTCCTCCTCGGGCGTATAGAGCTTTGCGCTACATAATCTTCATCAGAGACAGACTGATGTCAATGCTGTATGACGTGAACGCAAATAGAATTCTGACTTCTTTTTCGTAATCTTTATAATTATTCATCTTCCCATCGTTTTGGCCCAAAACATTTGGCTCCATGTTAAATATTTTTCATTTGAATTATTTTGAGTTATTAGAGACTCTTGGATGTTTATTTTAATATATATATTTTTAAATATCCAGTGATCTTTTTCTTTTTTTTTCTTGAAATGCCTAATTCCAGAACAATGTGCTTCCAAAAATTCATAAACACATCATCAGCTTTGATCGGGCATCAAGTCCTTGAACAAACCAACCAACATCGATAACTAACACATTCACGTAAACATGAAACCCGAAGAAACAAACAATATGAAACATTCAATTTTAGTAGCATTTATACACGACCCATTTACACACGGCTTCAAATTAAGATCAGGGAAAATTAACGCAGTTTCATTTTTTTCCACACACACACACCCCACCGTTAAAAGTGAACTGTGTTCTGATGTGAGACAATTCACGAGCCGGACGTAGAACCTTTACACATTTCCTGTTTAACCTTGGGGTTTGGTGTTATCAATATCATTCTCTCGGTGGCAGGGTTAGGGTTACGGCAATTAAAACCATGGCATATTTCAGAAATATTTGAAGAGTAATTGCAGAAATGGAGAAGAGGCGAGCAAAACGAAAAAAAAATAAAGAGTCAAAAGGAAATAGTTCAGGACATAAAACTTAATGATTAGGAGGCTCGTATAGACAAATATTTGTTGTATAATTGAACAGAAAATAGTGATTGGAGTGAGCAATGTCTCTCTCTCTCTCTCTCTCTCTCTCTCTCTCTCTCTCTCTCTCTCTCTCTCTTTGTCTCTCTAAGTGCTTTTGCTTTCTCCTGGATCTAAGAGGGTCACTTCTCTCTAAGACCTCCTTTCTGATGATGGCTCTTTCTTTCTCTAAGTGCACTGTCTCTCTCTAAGTGCTCTGTGTCGCTCTCTCTCTCTCTCTCTTTCTCTATCTAAGGGCTCTCTCTCTCTTTCTATAAGTGCGCTGTCTGTCTCTATCTCTTTCTCTCTTCTTCTCTCTCAGAGGAATAAAATTTTTTGTAATCTCTCTCCCTCTCTCTCTCTTTATAGCTTTTGTACTCTCTCTTCTTTAACCGCGCTGTTTCTCTCTAAGTATTATAGATTCTCTAATTTTCAAAAATATCATGTAAATTTGAGATCTAAATGCCCTCTCTCTTTCTAAGTGTTCTCTCTCTTTCACTAAGTGTCATGTCTCTCTCTCTAAATGCACCCCTCTCTCTCTCTCTCTGTAAGTGCACACTCTCTTTCTCTCTCTCTCTCTCTCTCTCTCTCTCTCTCTCTCTCTCTCTCTCTAAGTCCTCTATCTCTTCAAGAGGTAAATGATTGTGGTTCTCTAAAGTAAATTGTCCGCTGCAATTATTGTTTTTGGAGACAATCATGGAATGGTTACCCATTTTGAATTGACACCGGCCCTTTGCCTTACACAGATTCTTCTTCTTACGTACCGTGCCCCTTCAGGACGTAGGCGATCATGTCTCTCCACTTCCCCATATCCCTTTGTAGCGCTCAACTAGTTCCTTCCATCTGTCACCTCCCCCAGACCACTTTCTGTCATCCACTTGCTTAAGCCCGTCAGGTATGCCTTGCGTTACATTCCCTTGTCTCTCTTCCCCTCTATTCGACTTGTGAGTATCAGATTCTCCAGGCCCTCCTCCCTCTTTATGTGTCCCAGGAACTTTAGTTGCCCCTTCCTGATGTTAAGTATAAGCCACCTCCTTGTTTGCATCTTCTCTAAGACCTCATCGTTGCTCGCACGATCGCTCCAAGATATCCTTAGCATCCTTCTGTAGAATCACATCACCGTCGCTTCGAGTCTCTTCTTCATCTTTGAGGAAATCGTCCAAAAAATCTCTAATCTCACCTACTATTTCCTTACGACATTAACGTAAAGTAGACTTGCAAATTAGCAAGAGTTTAAAACGACACTTGACACTAACAAAGACGTATACAACACATATTAGTAAACACATCAATCAATCAGTCAATATATATATATATATATATATATATATATATATATATATATGAAGAAAAATTACAAACAAAAATCCTTAAATGCAATTATGTTGTTTAAAATGAATGAAATGTCGACGTCTGACGTTTCGGTTTAATAAACCTTTTTCAAGACAATATTCATTAAAATACAATTCAGTTCAATTTGACAAAGACGATGGACATAAACAACAATTCTTATCCAAAACAGATAACTGAAAATTTTTAAAATGATCAGCTTTCCGTTTAGTATGGTCACGTTGTCGTCACATGGGCGACGCTTTCAAAACGTATTCCTAAACGTATTTTAATGAATATTGTCTTGAAAAAGGTTTATTAAACCGAAACGTCAGACGTTGACATTTCATTCATTTTAAACAACATAATTGCATTTAAGGATTTTTGTTTGTTTTTTCCAATTTTTCTTCATTCTGTCGGATCTATATCCATTTACATTTGCTACATATATATATATATATATATATATATATATATATATATATATATATATATATATATATATATATTCCATCGTATACCGAGTTCGATCAACTCAACACCTGAAGTTACTTGAGGCGATTTGCATAAAATTTTTACATCCTAAATGTGCAAACAAAAAGATCTTTTAGGCCTCGCCAATTCATTACAATTATTTGGAGGTTTGTGGGTTGTTGTTTTTTTTTTAACTTCCTCACAAGTTGGACTTTTGAACTTTTTAAGTTTTAAACGTTTAATATTTACAATTAAAATATATTTAATTATTTATAAATTATTTTTTTTTAAGTGATCTTCATTATTACAACGTAACAACTACCCTGGGTACATGACAGCAACTTTACAGAAAGTACAAAACATCAAAATATGGAGTTACTATAAAGTGTTGAGAAAAGATTTGAATAACTGCTAACCTAATTCGGTGTGGCGTTGAATGCAACAAGGTTCAGATTATCTCATTGGAAGTTTCTTCTCATTTTTCTTGGCAGTACTTCATCCTTCATTTGGGCTAAATTTGTTATGTTTGTAAGACTACACAGGCGTACGACAGAAGGGTACTGCGAGTTTCGGATTTTTTTTAATATTATTATCCAGCCGAATTTGTTATTTATTCTAAGCGAGTTGCCACGTTATAAATATAACTTAAGTACTATTATGGAGCAAATTTGACGACATTCAGTGGTCGTCTAATGAAACACGCACACGCGCGCGTTTGCGTTGATATTGATGAAAAAAAAGTTTCAAACGCCATTTTTTTTTTTTTTGGCAAAACCCTCACAGAATCTTAGATGCGACTATGAAATTTATTCAGTTCGTTATTCGTCATGGAAACAATCGATAGTTGTACGTCATTTAAAAGCCTGAGATGTTTTTTTTTCTTTTAAATCTAGACCTAAGATAATTGATTGTAGGTGGATTTGCGTTGCTTTTGTCTTTTTACCTAACATTGAAATAAAAAAACCGTTTTGGACGATGGCAATGACAAATGAATTTATTACCATAGATGAATCGCCAGTCTCTTGACACCCAAAATTTCAGGATAACAACTTCATCTTACGAAGGGAAAACTCCTTTCTGCCTTGGTGCATTTAAAAAAAAAAGGTGGGGGTTCTTCTGTTATTGTTGTCGGTGGAATAGCGGCTCGGATTGACGAATCGGAGATCCGAGTTCGAATTCCAGTCGAATCCATTATATTCACTTACGTGCTAATACCCTTGGAAAAGGTATGAATCCTCTTCTTTTCTTCCCAAGAGAAATAGCAGGACAGACCAGGCTCTATAGCCTTGGGTGGCAACTGGTTTAGATGATGGACAACTCAATAACTTGATCCTACACATTTAAAAACTGGTTTGTTATAGAATCCGCAACGATATCTTGCGGCCATATATATATATATATATATATATATATATATAATTACTTGAAGCGCAGGAGGGGGCACGGTTGAATCCATTACATTCACTTACATGCTAATACCCTTGAGAAAGGTATGAATCCTTTTCTTCTTCCACCAGCTATGGGTAAATAGCTGGACAGACCGGGTTCTATAGCCTTGGGTGGCAACTGGTCTGCTGCAGAAAGAAATAGCAACCTACTGCGTGAAAAAAAATCTGCCTCGTCAGTCATGTATCGAAAGGTACATGTTCGCCTAAGCGTGTTGACTGTTGTTATGAATTTGTCGTCGCAAAATGTTACAGTAATAATTGTCTTATTTGATGGGTAAGAAAAAGAAAAGAAAAATTTGGGCATTAGTAAAATAAAATGCATGACAACGACTTTATTCATGTTACAAATCCGAAGCAGCAAATGCCCATGGAATCAGATGGAAGGTAAACTCCTGATATTTCACTGTCAAACTGTCACTTGTTTCGTTCCATACGATATTCCTTAGCTAGTTGCATATTCCAGCTATTGATTATCGAAAAAAAATGAAATGCACAATTTAAGTGAAAACTAATGTAATGGCTGGCCGCTCGTATCCTTGCCTACTAGGGCGGCTATTGGACTTATAGACCCCAGGTGTATTGTGTGGGTGTTGAACCCACACAATACACCTGAGTTCTATACTGCAACTATGCTGAAGGAACCTTAGTCACGGTTTCACATATTAGAATCGTATTATAAAATACAAACATAGCGAAAATGCGTCTTTTCCGTTGTTTACGCTTATAAGATGTTTAGCTGTTTCTCGTTCGGTTGTTTATGGCTGGGCGCGTTTACGTAACGAGTATAGCGTTACTAACGATACTTTTACCATTCACTTTTACTTTTTTAACTCATTTAACTAGAAGATGGGTTAAAGAGATACAGGAAAATAGGTTAGTCTATTGTAATTTGGTCTCTCCAAAAAAAAAAAAACTCGCATGATACACTAGATAGATAATAAAATCATTTTTTCGCATATTTTCTATGAAAATTTCTCGGACATTCAGGCCGGTAAATGTTGTTAATACTATTTATTATAAAACAGAGCATTTACTTAAATATTTGTATCTATAAAAAGAACGTATGAACATAAAAAATGTCTTAAATAATTGTCTGACTTTGTCCATTTCATAATACATATATATATATATGTATATCGTGACAATATTTCGTGGCACACTTAAGAGGATAGCGTGGCACACTAGTGAGCCACGATACGGCGATTGAGAATCACTGGCCTTGATAGATAGGAAAAGGAATATATATATATATATATATATATATATATATATATGGGGAAGAATATACAATGCATGGACGAACGATAGACTTATAAATTTTCAAGAAGGCGGAAAGACTTGTTTATCACAACCAATTTTATTAGCTGCAGACTTAACAACTGACTCGCCATAGTCATTCCAGTTCATAGCAGCGAAAAATGTTAGACCAAGAAGACATTTCCTCTCCGGGAATAATTCATTGCGTCTTCGAAGCTAATTCTTCAGCCTGTTTTTACTGAGGCAAAGAACCGGGATAATAAACGTTATTTGTAATTACACATTGAGAGAAAAGCTGAAAAGTTAGGAATCCTTTACACACAAAAAAAGAGAATGTTTAAAATCGAAAAACATAAGGAAAATTAATTCATTTTACTAATATGTGGAAATATCCACTCTTTGCCTGACGAAGGTCGTAAGGCCAGAAACACGTGTTTAAAATTATGGAAAATAAAGCATAATATATATATTTAAAAAAAAAATCCAAATTACAGCCAAAAACGTTTGCGGTTTCTATCGTCTTTTTAAAATATACACTTTTCTCTCGTTGGACAAATATAATCTCTTCCATATATACATATATATATATATATATATATATATATATATATATATATATATATATATATAGTGAACATTGAAGACAACACTTAGAGTCGACAGGCTGTTTCAATTTAGACGCAATCGTCAGGCCACAATTGCGTTTAACATCAAAATATCTAAGTGTTAACTTCAATGTTTTTTTTGTTATTCATTTCTAACGCTCTATCTCTGATATTGAACACTTTATCCCATAAATATAGCACACCTTTTATTATATATATATATATATATATATATATATATATATATGAGGAAATTGTATGGCAAAGTGAAAAAAGTTTACCTATGATGGCTCATCCGTGCCGCACTACGAAAAGGATGCAAGGTAATTTTTCGTCGTAGGTACCTCCGCTATTTTTACAACAGAAGGCCATATGCGTATAACATAGAAATGTGCGGAGGACTCTCGATTGGGCCTTCAGCTTGTTCAGGAGTTTGACATTCCCTAAGTCTTTGCATTTTCTCAGCGTTGAAAGCTCTCCTGGGTGCCGTTTGAATTGGGTTCTCATTTGCGCAGGACTTTATTTTCCTCGCTGCAACCTTAGCTCTTTTGATTGCCATCTCGTCCTCTGTTGTCGGAGATTTCTTTTCACAAGACATACTGCTGCCATATGCGATAGGCAATAAATTACACAAGAACTTAAAATTGATCGCTGCATTTAAGTATTGCATTAATATTTAAGCTTACCTTTTAAAAAGGCCAACGATAATTTTTCTGCAGCAACTTAATGTAAAGACAATTTGATGTGCGTAGGTCCTTACTTTCCGTACAAACAATTATTTTTATTTCATGGTTGGATTTCAGTGGTTTTCGCAATTAACTTCTATTATTCCCAAATTTATTCCAACTTATAAAAATTGTTCGTCGCCAAAAAAATCACGTTTAAAAATCACCGAATTGCAATAATGAAAACTTGAGAATCCAAAATTAGGAGGCTTGGCTATATGAAAGTTAGAGAATGTTTTTAATTTAAAAGTGTGACACACTGACATTGTCATTTATTATATAGAAGAAGATGAGCTCTTAAGAGTTTTGTCCCTTTAATTGAAAAAGTGTGACACACTGACATTGGCATTTATTATATACAAGAAGAAGATGAGCTCTTAAGAGTTTTGTTCCTTTAATTGGAAAAGTGTGACACACTGACGTTGGTATTTATTATATAGAAGAAGATGAGCTCTTGAGAGTTTTGTCCCTTTAATTGAAAAAGTGTGACACACTGACATTGGCATTTATTATATAGATTTACTCATTTGAAAATTAAAAAAAAATGTTCTTTACTTCTCCAGAAAAAAAAATTACTCTGAATGTTTCCTGTTTCAAAAGCAAAATATATTTACGCTTATGTTCTTCCATGGTGAGAATCGCCAATCGTTTAAAATGATGGAAGCGTTATTTTCATCGAAACTTTACAAAATTCAAGAAATTTTGTACTTAAATCATTATATATATATATGATTATGTACGAGAGAGAGTATGAGAGAGAGAAAGAGAGAGGAAAAAATCGAAACTAACACCAGTTCGTTTTTTTTCCTTGTTAAATAAAGCGTACCATTCACAAAGATAAACGGGTCGATATAACAAAACCCATCACTAGGATGAGATATGTATAAACTAGACAAACTTTTTCATTTTGGTTGACATTAAGGTTACATGAGTTTGAAAAACTGGTTGACTATTACAACCACCGAAGTTAAGCCACGTCGAGCCTGGTCAATATTTTGATGGGTGACTGCTTGGGAATACCGGCTGGTGTAATGGATAATGGCACGGAATTGTTAATCTGAGAACTGAGTTCCAATTCCAGTCGAGTTCGTTTTATTAACCTACGCGCAAATACCCTTGGGAAAGCTATGAATCCACCTCTTCTCCCTCCAGCTATGGGTTAATTAGCAAGACTTGATATCTGTAAAACAGTCTGTCTGTGGCTAAAAAGCTAAATATAAATATATATATATATATATAAATATATGAAATGGGTTGATGTCATATTGTTGTTGATTTTAAATATACCATATTATGTGAGAAGTCATATTTGAAAGAATCAAAAAATTTTAAACTTAAATTAATTAGCAACTTTTGGGGTGTCTGTGAAAGTATAATATCTGTTGAGGCATATCTTTATATAAATGACGATATATAATAAACATTTGAAACGGTCTTATTATATTAATATATATATATATATAGTATTATTTTTAAACTAAAGAGTGTGATATTTATCTATATATATATAAATATATATATAGGCAACCCCATTACAAAATAAACACGCTAACGTCAGACAAAATGATTTTAGTTAATCACACTAGCAAAATGTCAGCCAGAAATTTTAAAAAAAGAATTTCAATTGAAGATGAAGCGGCGTCTTTTTAAGGGCTAGGGTTAGTGTTAGAGTTTTTGAAAGATTTTATAATTCCAACAGTTGGCCAATATACTATAGTAGAAAATAAATGATAAATGTCATACTATTTGTATAGGAAGTTGTTTATATTTTTGCAACATCCAAAAGTTCATTGTTCACCTTTTTAACCCTAAGTGTATCAAATAAAAATTTTTTTACTCTTCAATATTTATTTTTTTGCATGTTTATGTGTAAATATTTATATAGTAGAAAATTTTTAATTATGTTCATACTATATTTGAAAACAGTTTATAATTTAAATTAATAGTCTTTTTTTCTCTCTTGTTTTAATTTCTTAACTTCTCCTTTTCTTACCATCACATTTTTCAAAAATTCAACCAGTGAGCAAAATATTAAACTATAGTAGAAGGTTAAATAATAATGTCATAATGGTAGGAAGTTGTTTATAAAAAAAAAAAAAAAAACTTCACTGAACTGCCTTCTTAGCTTTTAACACACTAGGTGATCTTATTCTCACAACATTCCATTATTCCACTATAAAAGTTGGAAAATAAATAGTAGGCATGGGAAATACTATAGTAGAAAACCATGCAAGCCTTTTAAAATAATTTAAATTTAATGCATAACAATTAACTGTTTTTTTTTTTAAATAAATTTAAGGTTGTGTACAAATATCTTTAATCCTCATTGAAAAAATATTTACCATATTAGAAAATTATAGTTTAATCTAACTATATATTCGAAATGGTCAGTAGATACCATATTATAGAAAGCACCATTTTTTTTTGTTTTTTTTTCATTGTTTTTATTTTTTATTTATCCAACATCATTTTCGACGTCCCACAATCCGAACGAACATAACTGAAATAATAATTTATCGGATATATATATATATATATAATATATTTCTTCTTTAATATTTTTTACATGTTTAAAATCTATCATTCTTTTTTAACTTATCTATTTATATATACGTCAGTCATTGTGCGGGGTATTAAAACTATATAAATATCAATGTCTGTCTTTTCTTTTTTTTTTTTTTCGTTTCTAAATGGAATGAAAATACACCAATATCGTTTCAATGTATTGAGTGTGTAGAACATTTTTTTTATAACTATCTTTCAAAAACAGGCCCATTTTACTTTCCCAGCCACATGTGTAAGGTGTATTTCCACATTCCATCGGACAGTAATTTTTATGGTTAATACAATTGAAATCCTTATTCCAAAAGCCCCAATCTACTTAGTTTGCTACAAGGTTTTCGGGTAACTATTCGTGTTTACTTTTCAACCAGGATTTCTCAGGTTGTGATGCAACGTCCCTGCGATCTTTCCGATGGCCGACACCAGGAAAACAACGTGCTTATTTGAAATGTTGCAGATGTTCTTGAAAAGAAGCTAAAAATGAGAATTTTAAAAATGTTTAAAAAGGGTAAGAATTTTTAGCTAGATAAAAAGAATGAAATTTCCTTTCAAAGGATATTTGTTTAAACCTAGTTTTAATATTTCTCATAGATTCAATTGGTTTTACTTTGCTAAATTAAAAACCGAATTTAAAGTGATCGGAATTATATTTTAGTTGCTAAAATCGTTCATATTGACTAATCTTTCGACACAATATAATTCTCTTTATTAAAAATCTTTCATAAATAAAATATACTTTTCTGAAACTTTATTTGAGGGAGATTGACAGATTTAAAGTTTAATTAATTTTAATTAAGCATATATAACTTTTATTTTAAAATATTACAGAAAAGCATTTTAACATATAAGTGTATGCTTTCATGAGATGTTGACAGATTTATCAATAGCTTAATGTTTGGCAAATTAAATAAAGGGCATATAACTGTAAAAATTACTTGACGAATTCAACGTGAATATCTTTTGTATATAATTTATATTTAACTACTCATTAATCATTAAAATTTAGGAATTTTAATGGTTTTTTATTCTATTTTAGGTATATCAACCTCATAGTCTTACAAACGAAAGAATCTTTTGAGGAAATTTGAAAACAGTTTTAACGACAAATGGTATAAATAAAAGGTGTTGGGTTGATTGACTAGACTTCAATGAGTTCAATACCAGGCTACAGAAGTGGTAAACCAAAACTTTGAGTCGACTTAAGGGGAAATTAATTGAGAGATCCTTTTTGGCACATGAACTAGAACAATATTGGTGGACGAAATAAAGGGTTCGATTCGAAATTCAATTACCTAAAGAACGGCATGAAATGTAAAAAGTTCAAAATATTTTGAATATGGGAAAGAAGATGAGGATAATAGTCAGAATAATGTAAATAATGCAAGTAATCATAATACTTCATCTCAGAGATATAGACAGAAATGTTAGAAAATTACCAATAAATTTAATATTTACTATAATTACCGCTCCTATTTTCTGATAATATCATGTATGGATGTCCGTGTTTACAAAAAAATCATTATTGATCGAAAAGAAAAAATTTCTTAAGACAACAGTATCCATAATATATATTGTTCATTAAATCAATTAAAAGCTTTTTTAATTAAATAAAGTCTTAGCTTTATTGCATTTTTTTATTTTACGATTCGGGGCAAATTTTCTGTAACTGGGTGTCCTGTTTGACAAATAAAATTGAAAAATTAAATTCTCCAAGGACTTGTCCTTATAACTAATATAACTTGTAGCTCTACAAAAATGAATTTCTCAAAATTTCGTCAAATTGAATAAATGATGGGTCACAGATTTAAAAAAAAATATTTTTACGGAGATTTTCTAAGAAATAAATATTTCTGAAATAATTTCAATCACTTGTGAATCAATCCGGAAAGTTTCATTAAAATCCGGCAATTACCTGATTTTTGCAAAAGTTTCCAATTCAATGTGTTTTTCAGCGCAAAAAATACACTTAATTTCCGATACTAATTTATGATCCCCGTCGAAACAAGAAAGAAAATTTAACCAAAATTTCGGAGATTTTTAAAAAGGATTAAAATATATAAATTAATACTAAAAAAATATTTGGTGTTTCTTCTTAAATAAAGATTTTGATGATAAAACTTTGATTTTATTAAGTTTTGAGCATTTAATTTTTCGTCGTGAATGTAAATTTTTTAACGACTCTCTGGAGGTACCTACTTTTAGCGAATATTAACTACGTGGAACAACTTTTGTAGTGACGTTTCAAAGCCGGTCGAGTGTCGATTCAAGATAATCGTTCGGGACAACAAATTTATAAAATATTTCTGTTAAAATATCATAAGACTAAAATAGGCTGCGCCATAGAGAAAATATTACAAATACAGAGTGACCCCAAAAAATAGGAATTTTTGAAGTGCGTATTGCCAGACATGAGCAAGTGGCAACACTGCGAGACAGTGACCTTGAGTAAGGAAACATTTCGCCATTTACAATTCAAGATGAAATTCACAGTATCCCAGCTGAGATGTTGCAGCAGTCAATGAGGAATCTCAACAGCAGATTTCAAGAATGCATTCATACAGGAGGACGCCATCTACAGGATGTAATTTTTAAAAAATGAAAATTCCATCATTGTTTCTTAAATGGCATGTTTTAAGGTTTCATTTACTATGAATAAAATATGTTTCTTCCATCACTCTTGGTTTTATTGGATTGTTAAAAAGTTCCCATTTTTTGGGGTCACCCTATATATATAATCTTCCTATATAAATACATATTATCGATTGATTGTTGATCCCGTCATTCCTCAACGGACCTCCTTAGTATATAAAAAAAAATTGACTATTTTTCTTTCAAGATAATTTTGCTTTCAATGATTGTTACAGAGCCGAACAACTCTCATTACAATGAAACAATGTCAAATAATTTTTCTTATGAATACAAACTGGTTTTACGGATAGGAATGCATTTCGGAATATCCAGACGGCCTTTTGAAATTGATTTTGTCCTTCTCCTAGACTGTACAGAAATGATTTTAAAAAGTTCCGGATTACTATTTGAAAATAAACAAAGGGAGGGCTACGATCGATTTTCAGACATGATTTGTTGAATGATTTAAGGTAGAATTCGAAAACATCTCTCCGATTTTTCCTTCTTGAAAGCAATTGGAAAAGTAATGAACCCTGGAGTCGCGGTTGAAGGAACTGAATGAAAAAAAAATGCTGGCTTTGAAACTGGTGCGCTCTCTGTTTCTTTCGGCTAACTTGTAGAAATTTTTGAGACAAGCGAAATCATTACATGCGATGAGAAATGATTTTCTTAAGAGTCAGTTGTGATGACATTGTTTTCGACGTATTTCAAAACATTACCCAAAACCTCCATTGCATAAAAAGTTAATGGTTCTCTGTGATGGTCTTTATAGTTTTAAATTTGATTATTTTATTAAAAATTCTTCACTCGAGAGATGTATGAACGAAAAATTGGGCGTTGAAAAATCAAACCGTGCGGCGACAGTCAGCCGGGAAAGAGTTTAAACGCAACCGTCAAAGCTTGAGTTATTTTTTATATATATATATATATATATATAACAAGCCTATAGTTTTAATATCTATATTTATTTAAAAGACCTAAATAGGAAAAATATTTTGTTGCACGACAATGTAGGGCCATGTATCAATACGCCTTCATCAAATAATGCCATAAGTTTGAATTCTGAAAATTGGGGAAAATCCTACCTATTCAGGCATAATCTCTCCTAATGATTATAATCTTATCCTAGTAGTTTGAGCTTTAAGCAATTTATAACGTTTGCAAAAAAGAATTTAAAAAGTGGTTTTTGAACTGTTTATCATATCAAAGGAGGAGAATTTTTTAATGATAACCTTATTTTATTTTACGGAAAAACTTAGTCATTTTTCAACATGTTTATTTCAACTAAATAATTTTTTTTTAAAATTTCAAATTAGCGTTTTATTTACGGTATTTAGATATAAAAAATATACAGGATCAATATTTAGTTGTTTTCTCTCTCTCTCTCTCATCTCTCTTTTTCTCTTTCTTTGAACTCGTATACTGGACGATTATTTTCGGTTAACGTACATGTCCTTGGTTCTTTCTTTTTTTTATTCCTTTTTTCCCTTTGGTGTTGGCTTGTTTATTTGCAAATCAAGACACCGAAACCACATTCCCTATAGTTTTTTATACTTATAAGATTTCCTCAAAAGTTTCTTCTATATATATATATGTTATATATATATATATATATATATATATATATATATATTTATCTTCCTATGCTATCAAAATAGAAAACGAAACCGTTACTTGCATAATCCCCTGGGTTTCGTACATTTTTTTTTGTTTTAAAAAAAAAAATAAATACATAAGTAGAGCTTTTAATATAATAATATTTTTTTGTTTAAAATTGATATATATATATATATATATATATATATATATATATATAGAGAACTAACATTATGTTTTAAAACACGCATTAGTAGTGGCATCAATAAATGCGTATATGGCACAGAGATTCTTTTGAATTTTATCTGCAATAAAATACTGTTTAACGTTCCATTAATTCTATTTAATATTGTCCTTTGGATTACGTGCATTGACACAGAAGTATATCACCTTTTAAGGTATATATATGTGATTTGTACATTTATTAAATAGATGCATTTTCCTACGAACGTATACGTAAAAATGAATGTGTAAATGAACATCTATTGTGATTACAGGTGACATGAAACATGATTTCCCTGCCTGTCTGTCGTTTTTTTTTTAAATTTTTTCTCACTTTCTTCCTCTCTTAGTTCCCTTTGTATTTTGACGTTTATATTTAGTTAATAAACATATTTCTTATTAACGAATTTTTCAAGATGTCCTTTTATTGGAATATATTCACGCACGCACACACAAAACACACACACAATCACACACACACATACAAGGATGAAACGAGGATGGTTCGCCCTTCTATCTTCTTAAATCACGTGTGTCTGTGTGCTGGGACAAGAGAGTGAGAAACGATTTGAAATCTCGCTTTGAAAGTTCTCTGAACAGACTAGTGGGTTTCAGAATTATATTTGCTTGGGTCCGAATGCTTTTAAAAAATAAGTTTAATAATCTAGATGGTGAAATATTTGAATCCATTTCAGTGATGACTCAAAACATTTTACATTCCCCAAATTATATCAAAGAAAGTATATAAAACTGTTTGAAAGCCACTATAAGAGCCATAAGCACCTCATTCTGAAAAATTCCAGTCAATAACGAAAAGAATACTCTCTGTCTCTGCCTCTCAACATAATCAGATCTTTTTGTTTTATATATATATATATATATATATATAAATATATATATATATAAATTGCTGAAAATTGAAGAAGTGGACGAACAGGTCTGTGAATGAAACTCTAAATTAAATGCTGATTTTGTCTTAACGGAAAGTTCTGAAAACGTCAATTGAATTATATATATATAAATATATATATATATATATTTATATTTTGTTTGTTTTTGTGTGTGTGTGTAAGTTGTGTGTATTTATATTTACGGATATATATATTATATATATATTCAGATATGAATGTCATCGTTTGTTTCTATCTAAATCTATAGACATGTATATATATATTTATAAAACACACACACATATATATAGATTTAAATATATATATACAAAGATAGATAGAAAATATTCTGTTTTCTTATATAAAAGTGCAGGATATATAAATTCATTGAATGTAGAATTAGTAACATGGATCATATGCATATTTATATTCATGACTATCTTTGTATGAACTTGTAAATTTTATGTCTATATGTGTGTATAAATTGACCAGAATTTATATATATTTATATATCTATATATATATATATATATATATCAGAAAAGGGTTGGATCAAGAATATATATATAGAGATTTTTGACTGGTTCTTAACTTGTTATGTTGTTTAGTGAGCATTCATGCAGCAGGATCGTTGCCGGAATTATATTTTTCCCCTGAGGGTCACATGGGTTCACATGTTAATGTTGAAGAACGAATGCAATGTTATGATCCCAATCAGTCAAAAAAATATAAGGCGGTCCTGCGCACCACTGAAATTGGGCGGAATCATAACAAACAAATATATATATATATATATATATATATATATATATATATATATATAGGCAATAATTATACTAAAAAAATTAGTAAATACTAATATTTCTACAACAGATCCTTAAAGAAAACGTAAAAAATATCGTTTTTTTTTCGTATATTTTTTTTTTTATTCTCAATGATTCTGTATAATCCTCGTTTGCGATTTCAAAAAAACATATTTACAAATTCAGTGAAAGTTGGGAGATTGTATCTCCAATGGATTAAATAAATTTTTGTTGGTCACTTTTACAAACTGGTGACCTTTATAAGACGCTTGACACTACATTTGAATGATAACATGAAAAATTTTAGGCATTTAAGCAACAAACAGCGCATACACTTATTTCGGAAAACTCTTGTCGAAAACAACTATACTTAAACATTGAAAACAATAAACAAAACTAAAAAAAAAAAATTATATATATAAAACAGTTGAAACCTAACCTGAACAAAATAAACTATTAAATCTCCACAAATATTTTTAAATGCCTATAATTGATAACAATAGCCATTGCTTTATTCCAACGGCTTCCCATGGTTCCATACTTCTCGTTTTCGTTATCGAGAGGTCATGTGTGACGTCACGAGCTGCGACGTGATTTTCGCTTCCGCGTCCCGTATACACGAGTTAGTCGTTGATTTGAAATTTTTCATGGAAGAAAAAGAGACTATCATTATTGTTTCGTCCGTGTATTGGTTGATATATTGAAAAGTAATTGTTATCTTTGATAATGGCTTATGTAAGCCGGAAGCTTAGATTGGATTTAAACGTCATTCAATGATATCTCATTTTCCACCTTAATATTTACATACGTTGTACCTTTGATAATAACCACATTTAGCCATAAATATAGAACATCTTAAAAATATATTTAAATGACAAAACAAACCGATTTTATGTAATGGTTAAGCAACTACATGAATTACAGCTGAGTAGTGAGTTCGGTCATCACTGGCATTATATATATATATATATATATATATATATATATATATATATATATATATATATATAAGCAAATATATGGATATAGAACATGGCATCCACATACAGGCTTGTTTCGCTTTATCACAGTTCATCATGTGTGTGTATGTGTGTGTGTGTGTGAGGGTGTGTGTGTGTGTGAGAGTGTGTGTGAGAGAGAGAGAGAGAGAGAGAGAGAGATAGTATTT